>CM022299.1:619871342-620045851 GCA_011799875.1 Thinopyrum elongatum
GAGTTCATTTAGAAACCTGGTACAAAAACTTTCTTAATGAACACTCGACAAACGCCTTTGGAGAACATACACAAAGTCCGAGCGTGTGGACCTAGTGCATCATCATAACTAAGGTCTCTTCATTTCCCTAGACGCAATTGCATTCATATGGATATGTTTAAGCAATAGAAAGGAAAAAAATTGAATCCAAACTACACAAGAACTAGTGTGTAACTCTCGTTCGGAATAATGTTTGCGCAGTGATCTAAGTGAAACATGGATATATGACTAATACAGAGTCCGTTTTGGCTCCAAAGTAGTTCAAAACACTGTGAAGACTAGGTGTTCAAAGGATTCTTTTGTAGGGAACTTTTGGAGAATTTTCCTTAAGGAGTACGTTCCAAAACTTGTACAGGAACTTTCTTAATGAACACTCAACAAACGCCTTTGGGGAACATACACAAAGTCCCGGGCCGTGGACCTAGTGAATCACCATAACTAACGTTCCTCCGCATTTCACGACGTAATTGCATCTCATATGGAGATGTTTAGGGAAATAGAACCGGAAAAATTGAATCCAGATACACAGAACGTCTGTAACTTTTGGAATCAATTTTGCGCGGTGTTCTGTTGTTAACTGAAAAATTGATATCTGACTCGTACGGAGTCCGTTTTGGCTCCACAAGTAGTCAAAAAACTCGTAAAAACTATGCTTCCAAGCATACTACCATTAGTGAAAATTTTGTGAGAACTTCTCTTAAGGAGTTCATTCAAAAAAGTGTATAGAAACTTTCTTAATGAACACTCGACAAACGCCCTTGGAGAACATACACAAAGTCCCCGCTGTGGACCTAGTGCACACCATAAACTAAGATCTCCAATATTTTCCCAATAAATAATTGCATCTCATATGGACATGTTTAGGGGAATAGGACAAAAAAATCGGATCCAACTACACAATAAACTAGTCTGTTAACTGTCATTTAGAATCAGTTTTGCGCAGTGGTAACTGAAAAATGCATATCTAACTCATACGGAGTCCGTTTTGGCTCTACAAGTAGTTAAATACTCATGACGACTAGACGCTTCAAAGGATTATATCATAGGGAACTTTTGGAGAACTTTCTTAAGGGGTTCGTTCAGAACTTGTACGAAACGTTCTTAATGAAACACTCGACAAACGCCTTTGGAGAACATACACCAAAGTCCCAGCTATGGACCTAGTGCATCATCACTAAAACTAGGTCTCCTGCATTTCCCTAGACGCAATTGATCTCATAGCCCAAAACGGACTCCGTATAAGTTAGATATGCAGTTTCAGTTAACACCGCGCAAAACTGATTCTGAATGACAGTTACAGAGTAGTTCTTGTGTAGTTGGATTCGATTTTTTCTATTCTATTCCCCTAAACATGTCCATATGAGATGCAATTACATCTATGGAAATATAAGAGATCTTAGTTATGGTGATGCACTAGGTCCACAGCTGGGACATTGTGTATGTTCTCCAAAGGCGTTTGTCGAGTGTTCATTAAGAAAGTTTTTGTACAAGTTTCTGAATGAACTCCTTAAGAAAAGTTCTCCAAAAGTTTGCTACAAAAGAATCCTTTGAAGCATCTGGTCATCACAAGTACTTTAACTAATTGTAGAGCCAAAACGGATTCCGTATGAGTTAGATATGCAGTTTCAGTTAACACTGCACAAAACTGATTCTGAATGACAGTTACAGACTAGTTCTTGTGTAGTTGGATTCGATTTTTTCTGTTCTATTCCTCTAAACATGTCCATATGAGATGCAATTATGTCTATGTAAACATAGGAGATCTTAGTTATGGTGATGCACTAGGTCCACAGCAGGGACTTTGTGTATGTTCTCCAAAGGCGTTTGACGAGTGTTCATTAAGAAAGTTCTTGTACAAGTTTCTGAACGAACTCCTTAAGAAAAGTTCTCTAAATGTTCCCTAAAAAAGAATCCTTTGAAGCGCCTGGTCGTCACGAGCATTTTGACTACTTGTCGAGCCAAAACGGACTCTATATTAATCAGATATCCACGTTTCACTTAGCACTGCGCAAAACTTATTCCGAATGACAGTTACACACTATTTCTTGTGTAGTTGGATTCGATTTTTT
Source organism: Thinopyrum elongatum (assembly GCA_011799875.1). NCBI lineage: Eukaryota > Viridiplantae > Streptophyta > Magnoliopsida > Poales > Poaceae > Thinopyrum > Thinopyrum elongatum. The sequence continues at coordinate 619,873,451 of CM022299.1, forward strand.
ACGTTCTATTTCTTTAAACATCTACATATGAGATGCAATTGCGTCTAGGGAAATGCAGGAGACCTTAGTTTTGATGATGCACTAGGTCCACAGCTGGGACTTTGTGTATGTTCTCCAAAACCGTTTGTCGAGTGTTCATTGAGAACGTTTTTGTACAAGTTTCTGAACGAACTCCTTAAGAAAAGTTCTCCAAAAGTTCCCTACGAAAGAATCCTTTGAAGCGTCTAGTCATCACGAGTATTTTAACTTCTTGTAGAGCCAAAACGGACTCCGTATGAGTTAGCTATGCAGTTTCAGTTAACACTGCACAAAACTGATTCTGAATGACAGTTACAGACTAGTTCTTGTGTAGTTGGATTCGATTTTTTCTGTTCTATTCCCCTAAACATGTCCATATGACATGCAATTACATCTAGGGAAATATAGGAGATCTTAGTTATGGTGATGCACTAGGTCCACAGCTGGGACTTTGTGTATGTTCTCCGAAGGCGTTTGTTGAGTGTTCATTAAGAAAGTTTTTGTACAAGTTTCTGAACAAACTCCTTAAGAAAAGTTCTCCAAAAGTTCCCTACGAAAGAATTATTTGAGGCATCTGGTCGTCACGAGTATTTTAATTACTTGTAGAGCCAAAACGGACTCCGTATGAGTTAGATATGCAGTTTCAGTAAACACTGCGCAAAACTGATTCTGAATGACAGTTACAGACTAGTTCTTGTGTAGTTGGATTCGATTTTTTCTGTTCTATTCCCCTAAACATGTCCATATGAGATGCAATTATGTCTAGGGAGATATAGGAGATCTTAGTTATTGTGATGCACTAGGTCCACAGCAGGGACTTTGTGTATGTTCTCCAAAGGCGTTTGTCGAGTGTTCATTAAGAAAGTTCCTGTACAAGTTTCTGAACGAACTCCTTAAGGAAAATTCTCCAAAGGTTCCCTACAAAAGAATCCTTTGAAGCGCCTGGTCGTCACGAGCGTTTTGACTACTTGTGGAGCCAAAACGGTCTCTGTATTAGTCCGATATCCACTTTTCACTTAGCACTGAGCAAAACTTATTCCGAACGACAGTTACACACTAGTTCTTGTGTAGTTGGATTCGATTTTTTTCGTTCTATTTCCTTAAACATCTCCATATGAGATGCAATTGCGTCTAGGGAAATGCAGGAGACCTTAGTTATGATGATGCACTAGGTCCACAGCTGGGACTTTGTGTATGTTCTCCAAAGGCGTTTGTTGAGTGTTCATTAAGAAAGTTTTTGTACAAGTTTCTGAATGAACTCCTTAAGAAAAGTTCTCCAAAAGTTCCCTACGAAGGAATCCTTTGAAGCGTCTAGTCATCACGAGTATTTTAACTACTTGTAGAGCCAAAACGGACTCCGTATGAGTTAGATATGCAGTTTCAGTTAACACTGCACAAAACTGATTCTGAATGACAGTTACAGACTAGTTCTTGTGTAGTTGGATTCGATTTTTTCTATTCTATTCCCCTAAACATGTCCATATGAGACGCAATTACGTCTAGGGAAATATAGGAGATCTTAGTTATGGTGACGCACTAGGTCCACAGCTGGCACTTTGTGTATGTTCTCCAAAGGTGTTTGTCGAGTGTTCATTAAGAAAGTTTTGGTACAAGTTTCTGAACGAACTCCTTAAGAAAAGTTCTCCAAAAGTTCCCTACGAAAAATCCTTTGAAGCATCTGGTCGTCATGAGTATTTTATCTACTTGTAGAGCCAAAACGGACTCCGTATGAGTTAGATATGCAGTTTCAGTAAACACTGCACAAAACTGATTCTGAATGACAGTTACAGACTAGTTCTTGTGTAGTTGGATTCGATTTTTTCTGTTCTATTCCCCTAAACATGTCCATATGAGATGCAATTACGTCTAGGGAAATATAGGAGATCTTAGTTATGGTGACGCACTAGGTCCACAGCTGGGACTTTGTGTATGTTCTCCAAAGGCATTTGTCGAGTGTTCATTAAGAAAGTTTCTATACAACTTTCTGAATGAACTCCTTAAGAGAAGTTCTCCAAAAGTTCCCTACTGGTAGTATACTTTGAAGCATATGGTCATCATGAGTTTTTTGACTAAGTGGAGCCAAAACGGACTCCGTATGAGTCAGATTTCTATGTTTCAGTTAACACCGTGCAAAATTGATTCCGAAAGTTATATACCAGTTCTTGCGTATTTAGATTCAATTTTTCCGGTTCAATTTCCCTAAACATCTCCATCTGAGATGCAATTATGTCTATGTAAATGCAGGAGATGTTAGTTATGGTGATTCACTAGGTCCACGGCTGGGACTTTGTGTATGTTCTCCAAAGGCGTTTGTCGAGTGTTCATTAAGAAAGTTTCTGTACAAGTTTTGGAACGAACTCCTCATGGAAAATTCTCCAAAATTTCCCTACGAAAGAATCCTTTGAAGCGTCTGGCCATCACAAGTATTTTAACTACTTGTAGAGCAAAAACGGAGTCCGTATGAGTTAGGTATGCAGTTTCAGTTAACGCTTCACAAAACTGATTCTGAATGACAGTGACAGACTAGTTCTTTTGTAGTTGGATTCGATTTTTTCTGTTCTATTCCTCTAAACATGTCCATATGAGATGCAATTCTGTCTAGGTAAATATAGGAGATCTTAGTTATGGTAATGCACTAGGTCCAGAGCTGGGACTTTGTGTATGTTCTCCAAAGGCGTTTGTCGAGTGTTCATTAAGAAAGTTTTTGTACAAGTTTCTGAACGAACTCCTTAAGAAAAGTTCACCAAAAGTTCCCTACGAAAGAATCCATTGAAGCGTCTGGTCGTCATGACTATTTTAACTACTTGTAGACCCAAAACGGACTCCGTATAAGTTAGATATGCAGTTTCAGTTAACACCGCGCAAAACTGATTCTGAATCCTTTGAAGCGCCATGTCGTCACGAGCATTTTGACTACTTGTGGAGCCAAAACCGACTCAGTATTAGTCAGATATCCACGTTTCACTTAGCACTGCGCAAATCTTATTCCGAACGACAGTTACACACTAGTTCTTGTGTAGTTGGATTCGATTTTTTCCGTTCTATTTCCTTAAACATCTCCATATGAGATGCAATTGCGTCTAGGGAAATGCAGGAGACCTTAGTTATGATGATGCACTAGGTCCATAGCTGGGACTTTGTGTATGTTCTCCAAAGGCGTTTGTCGAGTGTTCATTAAGAACGTTTTCGTACAAGTTTCTGAACGAACTCCTTAAGAAAAGTTCTCCAAAAGTTCCCTATGATATAATCCTTTGAAGCGTCTAGTCGTCATGAGTATTTGAACTACTTGTAGAGCCAAAACGGACTCCGTATGAGTTAGATATGCAGTTTCAGTTAACACTGCGCAAAACTGATTCTAAATGACAGTTACAGACTAGTTATTGTGTAGTTGGATCCGATTTTTTTGTCCTATTCCCCTAAACATGTCCATATGAGATGCAATTATTTATTGGGAAATATTGGAGATCTTAGTTATGGTGATGCACTAGGTCCACAGCGGGGACTTTGTGTATGTTCTCCAAGGGCGTTTGTCGAGTGTTCATTAAGAAAGTTTCTATACAACTTTTTGAATGAACTCCTTAAGAGAAGTTCTCCAAAAGTTCACTAATGGTAGTATGCTTGGAAGCATATGGTTTTTACGAGTTTTTTGACTACTTGTGGAGCCAAAACGGACTCCGTACGAGTCAGATATCAATTTTTCAGTTAACACCGCGCAAAATTGATTCCAAAAGTTACAGACCAGTTCTTGTGTATCTGGATTCAATTTTTCCGGTTCTATTTCCCTAAACATCTCCATATGAGATGCAATTACGTCTTGGGAAATGCAGGAGACGTTAGTTATGGTGATTCACTAGGTCCACGGCCGGGACTTTGTGTATGTTCTCCAAAGGCGTTTGTTGAGTGTTCATTAAGAAAGTTCCTGTACAAGTTTTGGAACGTACTCCTTAAGGAAAATTCTCCAAAAGTTCCCTACAAAAGAATCCTTTGAAGCACCTAGTCTTCACGAGTGTTTTGACTACTTGTGGAGCCAAAACGGACTCTGTATTAGTCAGATATCCATGTTTCACTTAGCACTGCGCAAAACTTATTCCGAACGAGAGTTACACACTAGTTCTTGTGTAGTTGGATTCAATTTTTTCCTTTCTATTTGCTTAAACATATCCATATGAGATGCAATTGCGTCTAGGGAAATGAAGGAGACCTTAGTTATGATGATGCACTAGGTCCACAGCTCGGACTTTGTGTATGTTCTCCAAAGGCGTTTGTCGAGTGTTCATTAAGAAAGTTTTTGTACAGGTTTCTAAATGAACTCCTTAAGAAAAGTTCTCCAAAATTTAACTACAAAAGAATCCTTTGAAGCGTTTGGTCATCACAAGTATTTTAACTACTTGTAGAGCCAAAACGGACTCCGTATGAGTTAGATATGCAGATTCAGTTAACACTGCACAAAACTGATGCTGAATGACAGTTACAGACAAGTTCTTGTGTAGTTGGATTCGATTTTTTCTGTTCTATTCCTCTAAACATGTCCATATGAGATGCAATTATGTCTAGGTAAATATAGGAGATCTTATTTATGGTGATGCACTAGGTCCACAGCAGGGACTTTGTGTATGTTCTCCAAAGGCGTTTGTCGAGTGTTCATTAAGAAAGTTCCTGTACAAGTTTCTGAACGAACTCCTTAAGGAAAATTCTCCAAAGGTTCCCTACAAAAGAATCCTTTGAAGCGCCTGGTCGTCACGAGTGTTTTGACTACTTGTGGAGCCAAAACGGTCTCTGTATTAGTCCGATATCCACTTTTCACTTAGCACTGAGCAAAACTTATTCCGAACGACAGTTACACACTAGTTCTTGTGTAGTTGGATTTGATTTTTTTCGTTCTATTTCCTTAAACATCTCCATATGAGATGCAATTGCATCTAGGGAAATGCAGGAGACCTTAGTTATGATGATGCACTAGGTCCACAGCTGGGACTTTGTGTATGTTCTCCAAAGGCGTTTGTCGAGTGTTCATTAAGAACATTTTTGTACAAGTTTCTGAACGAACTCCTTAATAAAAGTTCTGCAAAAGTTCCCTATGAAAGAATCCTTTGAAGCGTCTAGTCATCACGAGTATTTTAACTACTTGTAGAGCCAAAACGGACTCCGTATGAGTTAGATATGCAGTTTCAGTTAACACTGCACAAAACTGATTCTGAATGACAGTTACAGACTAGTTCTTGTGTAGTTGGATTCGATTTTTTCTATTCTATTCCCGTAAACATGTCCATATGAGACGCAATTACGTCTAGGGAAATATAGGAGATCTTAGTTATGGTGACGCACTAGGTCCACAGCTGGGACTTTGTGTATGTTCTCCAAAATTGTTTGTCGAGTGTTCATTAAGAAAGTTTTGGTACAAGTTTCTGAACGAACTCCTTAAGAAAAGTTCTCCAAAAGTTCCCTACGAAAAATCCTTTGAAGCATCTGGTCGTCATGAGTATTTTATCTACTTGTAGAGCCAAAACGGACTTCGTATGAGTTAGATATGCAGTTTCAGTAAACACTGCACAAAACTGATTCTGAATGACAGTTACAGACTAGTTCTTGTGTAGTTGGATTCGATTTTTTCTGTTCTATTCCCCTAAACATGTCCATATGAGATGCAATTACGTCTAGGGAAATATAGGAGATCTTAGTTATGGTGACGCACTAGGTCCACAGCTGGGACTTTGTGTATGTTCTCCAAAGGCATTTGTCGAGTGTTCATTAAGAAAGTTTCTATACAACTTTCTGAATGAACTCCTTAAGAGAAGTTCTCCAAAAGTTCCCTACTGGTAGTATACTTTGAAGCATATGGTCATCACGAGTTTTTTGACTAAGTGGAGCCAAAACGGACTCCGTATGAGTCAGATATCTATGTTTCAATTAACACCGTGCAAAATTGATTCCGAAAGTTATATACCAGTTCTTGTGTATTTAGATTCAATTTTTCCGGTTCAATTTCCCTAAACATCTCCATCTGAGATGCAATTATGTCTAGGTAAATGCAGGAGATGTTATTTATGGTGATTCACTAGGTCCACGGCTGGGACTTTGTGCATGTTCTCCAAAGGCGTTTGTCGAGTGTTCATTAAGAAAGTTTCTGTACAAGTTTTGGAACGAACTCCTCATGGAAAATTCTCCAAAATTTCCCTACGAAAGAATCCTTTGAAGCGTCTGGCCATCACAAGTATTTTAACTACTTGTAGAGCAAAAACGGACTCCGTATGAGTTAGGTATGCAGTTTCAGTTAACACTTCACAAAACTGATTCTGAATGACAGTTACAGACTAGTTCTTTTGTAGTTGGATTCGATTTTTTCTGTTCTATTCCTCTAAACATGTCCATATGAGATGCAATTATGTCTAGGTAAATATAGGACATCTTAGTTATGGTAATGCACTAGGTCCAGAGCTGGGACTTTGTGTATGTTCTCCAAAGGCGTTTGTCGAGTGTTCATTAAGAAAGTTTTTGTACAAGTTTCTGAACGAACTCCTTAAGAAAAGTTCTCCAAAAGTTCCCTACGAAAGAATCCATTGAAGCGTCTGGTCGTCATGACTATTTTAACTACTTGTAGACCCAAAACGGACTCCGTATAAGTTAGATATGCAGTTTCAGTTAACACCGCGCAAAACTGATTCTGAATGACAGTTACAGAGTAGTTCTTGTGTAGTTGGATTCGATTTTTTCTATTCTATTCCCCTAAACATGTCCATATGAGATGCAATTACATCTATGGAAATATAAGAGATCTTAGTTATGGTGATGCACTAGGTCCACAGCTGGGACATTGTGTATGTTCTCCAAAGGCGTTTGTCGAGTGTTCATTAAGAAAGTTTTTGTACAAGTTTCTGAATGAACTCCTTAAGAAAAGTTCTCCAAAAGTTTGCTACAAAAGAATCCTTTGAAGCATCTGGTCATCACAAGTACTTTAACTAATTGTAGAGCCAAAACGGATTCCGTATGAGTTAGATATGCAGTTTCAGTTAACACTGCACAAAACTGATTCTGAATGACAGTTACAGACTAGTTCTTGTGTAGTTGGATTCGATTTTTTCTGTTCTATTCCTCTAAACATGTCCATATGAGATGCAATTATGTCTATGTAAACATAGGAGATCTTAGTTATGGTGATGCACTAGGTCCACAGCAGGGACTTTGTGTATGTTCTCCAAAGGCGTTTGACGAGTGTTCATTAAGAAAGTTCTTGTACAAGTTTCTGAACGAACTCCTTAAGAAAAGTTCTCTAAATGTTCCCTACAAAAGAATCCTTTGAAGCGCCTGGTCGTCACGAGCATTTTGACTACTTGTCGAGCCAAAACGGACTCTGTATTAATCAGATATCCACGTTTCACTTAGCACTGCGCAAAACTTATTCCGAATGACAGTTACACACTATTTCTTGTGTAGTTGGATTCGATTTTTTACGTTCTATTTCCTTAAACATCTACATATGAGATGCAATTGTGTCTAGGGAAATGCAGGAGACCTTAGTTTTGATGATGCACTAGGTCCACAGCTGGGACTTTGTGTATGTTCTCCAAAACCGTTTGTCGAGTGTTCATTAAGAACGTTTTTGTACAAGTTTCTGAACAAACTCCTTAAGAAAAGTTCTCCAAAAGTTCCCTACGAAAGAATCCTTTGAAGCGTCTAGTCATCACGAGTATTTTAACTTCTTGTAGAGCCAAAACGGACTCCGTATGAGTTAGCTATGCAGTTCCAGTTAACACTGCACAAAACTGATTCTGAATGACAGTTACAGACTAGTTCTTGTGTAGTTGGATTCGATTTTTTCTGTTCTATTCCCCTAAACATGTCCATATGAGATGCAATTACATCTAGGGAAATATAGGAGATCTTAGTTATGGTGATGCACTAGGTCCACAGCTGGGACTTTGTGTATGTTCTCCGAAGGCGTTTGTTGAGTGTTCATTAAGAAAGTTTTTGTACAAGTTTCTGAACAAACTCCTTAAGAAAAGTTCTCCAAAAGTTCCCTACGAAAGAATTATTTGAAGCATCTGGTCGTCACGAGTATTTTAATTACTTGTAGAGCCAAAACGGACTCCGTATGAGTTAGATATGCAGTTTCAGTAAACACTGCGCAAAACTGATTCTGAATGACAGTTACAGACTAGTTCTTGTGTAGTTGGATTCGATTTTTTCTGTTCTATTCCCCTAAACATGTCCATATGAGATGCAATTATGTCTAGGGAAATATAGGAGATCTTAGTTATTGTGATGCACTAGGTCCACAGCAGGGACTTTGTGTATGTTCTCCAAAGGCGTTTGTCGAGTGTTCATTAAGAAAGTTCCTGTACAAGTTTCTGAACGAACTCCTTAAGGAAAATTCTCCAAAGGTTCCCTACAAAAGAATCCTTTGAAGCGCCTGGTCGTCACGAGCGTTTTGACTACTTGTGGAGCCAAAACGGTCTCTGTATTTGTCCGATATCCACTTTTCACTTAGCACTGAGCAAAACTTATTCCGAACGACAGTTACACACTAGTTCTTGTGTAGTTGGATTCGATTTTTTTCGTTCTATTTCCTTAAACATCTCCTTATGAGATGCAATTGCGTCTAGGGAAATGCAGGAGACCTTAGTTATGATGATGCACTAGGTCCACAGCTGGGACTTTGTGTATGTTCTCCAAAGGCGTTTGTTGAGTGTTCATTAAGAAAGTTTTTGTACAAGTTTCTGAATGAACTCCTTAAGAAAAGTTCTCCAAAAGTTCCCTACGAAGGAATCCTTTGAAGCGTCTAGTCATCACGAGTATTTTAACTACATGTAGAGCCAAAACGGACTCCGTATGAGTTAGATATGCAGTTTCAGTTAACACTGCACAAAACTGATTCTGAATGACAGTTACAGACTAGTTCTTGTGTAGTTGGATTTGATTTTTTCTATTCTATTCCCCTAAACATGTCCATATGAGACGCAATTACGTCTAGGGAAATATAGGAGATCTTAGTTATGGTGACGCACTAGGTCCACAGCTGGCACTTTGTGTATGTTCTCCAAAGGTGTTTGTCGAGTGTTCATTAAGAAAGTTTTGGTACAAGTTTCTGAACGAACTCCTTAAGAAAAGTTCTCCAAAAGTTCCCTACGAAAAATCCTTTGAAGCATCTGGTCGTCATGAGTATTTTATCTACTTGTAGAGCCAAAACGGACTCCGTATGAGTTAGATATGCAGTTTCAGTAAACACTGCACAAAACTGATTCTGAATGACAGTTACAGACTAGTTCTTGTGTAGTTGGATTCGATTTTTTCTGTTCTATTCCCCTAAACATGTCCATATGAGATGCAATTACGTCTAGGGAAATATAGGAGATCTTAGTTATGGTGACGCACTAGGTCCACAGCTGGGACTTTGTGTATGTTCTCCAAAGGCATTTGTCGAGTGTTCATTAAGAAAGTTTCTATACAACTTTCTGAATGAACTCCTTAAGAGAAGTTCTCCAAAAGTTCCCTACTGGTAGTATACTTTGAAGCATATGGTCATCATGAGTTTTTTGACTAAGTGGAGCCAAAACGGACTCCGTATGAGTCAGATTTCTATGTTTCAGTTAACACCGTGCAAAATTGATTCCGAAAGTTATATACCAGTTCTTGCGTATTTAGATTCAATTTTTCCGGTTCAATTTGCCTAAACATCTCCATCTGAGATGCAATTATGTCTAGGTAAATGCAGGAGATGTTAGTTATGGTGATTCACTAGGTCCACGGCTGGGACTTTGTGTATGTTCTCCAAAGGCGTTTGTCGAGTGTTCATTAAGAAAGTTTCTGTACAAGTTTTGGAACGAACTCCTCATGGAAAATTCTCCAAAATTTCCCTACGAAAGAATCCTTTGAAGCGTCTGGCCATCACAAGTATTTTAACTACTTGTAGAGCAAAAACGGAGTCCGTATGAGTTAGGTATGCAGTTTCAGTTAACGCTTCACAAAACTGATTCTGAATGACAGTGACAGACTAGTTCTTTTGTAGTTGGATTCGATTTTTTCTGTTCTATTCCTCTTAACATGTCCATATGAGATGCAATTCTGTCTAGGTAAATATAGGAGATCTTAGTTATGGTAATGCACTAGGTCCAGAGCTGGGACTTTGTGTATGTTCTCCAAAGGCGTTTGTCGAGTGTTCATTAAGAAAGTTTTTGTACAAGTTTCTGAACGAACTCCTTAAGAAAAGTTCTCCAAAAGTTCCCTACGAAAGAATCCATTGAAGCGTCTGGTCGTCATGACTATTTTAACTACTTGTAGACCCAAAACGGACTCCGTATAAGTTAGATATGCAATTTCAGTTAACACCGCGCAAAACTGATTCTGAATGACAGTTACAGAGTAGTTCTTGTGTAGTTGGATTCGATTTTTTCTATTCTATTCCCCTAAACATGTCCATATGAGATGCAATTACATCTATGGAAATATAAGAGATCTTAGTAATGGTGATGCACTAGGTCCACAGCTGGGACATTGTGTATGTTCTCCAAAGGCGTTTGTCGAGTGTTCATTAAGAAAGTTTTTGTACAAGTTTCTGAATGAACTCCTTAAGAAAAGTTCTCCAAAAGTTTGCTACAAAAGAATCCTTTGAAGCATCTGGTCATCACAAGTACTTTAACTAATTGTAGAGCCAAAACGGATTCCGTATGAGTTAGATATGCAGTTTCAGTTAACACTGCACAAAACTGATTCTGAATGACAGTTACAGACTAGTTCTTGTGTAGTTGGATTCGATTTTTTCTGTTCTATTCCTCTAAACATGTCCATATGAGATGCAATTATGTCTATGTAAACATAGGAGATCTTAGTTATGGTGATGCACTAGGTCCACAGCAGGGACTTTGTGTATGTTCTCCAAAGGCGTTTGACGAGTGTTCATTAAGAAAGTTCTTGTACAAGTTTCTGAACGAACTCCTTAAGAAAAGTTCTCTAAATGTTCCCTAAAAAAGAATCCTTTGAAGCGCCTGGTCGTCACGAGCATTTTGACTACTTGTCGAGCCAAAACGGACTCTATATTAATCAGATATCCACGTTTCACTTAGCACTGCGCAAAACTTATTCCGAATGACAGTTACACACTATTTCTTGTGTAGTTGGATTCGATTTTTTACGTTCTATTTCTTTAAACATCTACATATGAGATGCAATTGCGTCTAGGGAAATGCAGGAGACCTTAGTTTTGATGATGCACTAGGTCCACAGCTGGGACTTTGTGTATGTTCTCCAAAACCGTTTGTCGAGTGTTCATTGAGAACGTTTTTGTACAAGTTTCTGAACGAACTCCTTAAGAAAAGTTCTCCAAAAGTTCCCTACGAAAGAATCCTTTGAAGCGTCTAGTCATCACGAGTATTTTAACTTCTTGTAGAGCCAAAACGGACTCCGTATGAGTTAGCTATGCAGTTTCAGTTAACACTGCACAAAACTGATTCTGAATGACAGTTACAGACTAGTTCTTGTGTAGTTGGATTCGATTTTTTCTGTTCTATTCCCCTAAACATGTCCATATGACATGCAATTACATCTAGGGAAATATAGGAGATCTTAGTTATGGTGATGCACTAGGTCCACAGCTGGGACTTTGTGTATGTTCTCCGAAGGCGTTTGTTGAGTGTTCATTAAGAAAGTTTTTGTACAAGTTTCTGAACAAACTCCTTAAGAAAAGTTCTCCAAAAGTTCCCTACGAAAGAATTATTTGAGGCATCTGGTCGTCACGAGTATTTTAATTACTTGTAGAGCCAAAACGGACTCCGTATGAGTTAGATATGCAGTTTCAGTAAACACTGCGCAAAACTGATTCTGAATGACAGTTACAGACTAGTTCTTGTGTAGTTGGATTCGATTTTTTCTGTTCTATTCCCCTAAACATGTCCATATGAGATGCAATTATGTCTAGGGAAATATAGGAGATCTTAGTTATTGTGATGCACTAGGTCCACAGCAGGGACTTTGTGTATGTTCTCCAAAGGCGTTTGTCGAGTGTTCATTAAGAAAGTTCCTGTACAAGTTTCTGAACGAACTCCTTAAGGAAAATTCTCCAAAGGTTCCCTACAAAAGAATCCTTTGAAGCGCCTGGTCGTCACGAGCGTTTTGACTACTTGTGGAGCCAAAACGGTCTCTGTATTTGTCCGATATCCACTTTTCACTTAGCACTGAGCAAAACTTATTCCGAACGACAGTTACACACTAGTTCTTGTGTAGTTGGATTCGATTTTTTTCGTTCTATTTCCTTAAACATCTCCTTATGAGATGCAATTGCGTCTAGGGAAATGCAGGAGACCTTAGTTATGATGATGCACTAGGTCCACAGCTGGGACTTTGTGTATGTTCTCCAAAGGCGTTTGTTGAGTGTTCATTAAGAAAGTTTTTGTACAAGTTTCTGAATGAACTCCTTAAGAAAAGTTCTCCAAAAGTTCCCTACGAAGGAATCCTTTGAAGCGTCTAGTCATCACGAGTATTTTAACTACATGTAGAGCCAAAACGGACTCCGTATGAGTTAGATATGCAGTTTCAGTTAACACTGCACAAAACTGATTCTGAATGACAGTTACAGACTAGTTCTTGTGTAGTTGGATTTGATTTTTTCTATTCTATTCCCCTAAACATGTCCATATGAGACGCAATTACGTCTAGGGAAATATAGGAGATCTTAGTTATGGTGACGCACTAGGTCCACAGCTGGCACTTTGTGTATGTTCTCCAAAGGTGTTTGTCGAGTGTTCATTAAGAAAGTTTTGGTACAAGTTTCTGAACGAACTCCTTAAGAAAAGTTCTCCAAAAGTTCCCTACGAAAAATCCTTTGAAGCATCTGGTCGTCATGAGTATTTTATCTACTTGTAGAGCCAAAACGGACTCCGTATGAGTTAGATATGCAGTTTCAGTAAACACTGCACAAAACTGATTCTGAATGACAGTTACAGACTAGTTCTTGTGTAGTTGGATTCGATTTTTTCTGTTCTATTCCCCTAAACATGTCCATATGAGATGCAATTACGTCTAGGGAAATATAGGAGATCTTAGTTATGGTGACGCACTAGGTCCACAGCTGGGACTTTGTGTATGTTCTCCAAAGGCATTTGTCGAGTGTTCATTAAGAAAGTTTCTATACAACTTTCTGAATGAACTCCTTAAGAGAAGTTCTCCAAAAGTTCCCTACTGGTAGTATACTTTGAAGCATATGGTCATCATGAGTTTTTTGACTAAGTGGAGCCAAAACGGACTCCGTATGAGTCAGATTTCTATGTTTCAGTTAACACCGTGCAAAATTGATTCCGAAAGTTATATACCAGTTCTTGCGTATTTAGATTCAATTTTTCCGGTTCAATTTGCCTAAACATCTCCATCTGAGATGCAATTATGTCTAGGTAAATGCAGGAGATGTTAGTTATGGTGATTCACTAGGTCCACGGCTGGGACTTTGTGTATGTTCTCCAAAGGCGTTTGTCGAGTGTTCATTAAGAAAGTTTCTGTACAAGTTTTGGAACGAACTCCTCATGGAAAATTCTCCAAAATTTCCCTACGAAAGAATCCTTTGAAGCGTCTGGCCATCACAAGTATTTTAACTACTTGTAGAGCAAAAACGGAGTCCGTATGAGTTAGGTATGCAGTTTCAGTTAACGCTTCACAAAACTGATTCTGAATGACAGTGACAGACTAGTTCTTTTGTAGTTGGATTCGATTTTTTCTGTTCTATTCCTCTTAACATGTCCATATGAGATGCAATTCTGTCTAGGTAAATATAGGAGATCTTAGTTATGGTAATGCACTAGGTCCAGAGCTGGGACTTTGTGTATGTTCTCCAAAGGCGTTTGTCGAGTGTTCATTAAGAAAGTTTTTGTACAAGTTTCTGAACGAACTCCTTAAGAAAAGTTCTCCAAAAGTTCCCTACGAAAGAATCCATTGAAGCGTCTGGTCGTCATGACTATTTTAACTACTTGTAGACCCAAAACGGACTCCGTATAAGTTAGATATGCAATTTCAGTTAACACCGCGCAAAACTGATTCTGAATGACAGTTACAGAGTAGTTCTTGTGTAGTTGGATTCGATTTTTTCTATTCTATTCCCCTAAACATGTCCATATGAGATGCAATTACATCTATGGAAATATAAGAGATCTTAGTAATGGTGATGCACTAGGTCCACAGCTGGGACATTGTGTATGTTCTCCAAAGGCGTTTGTCGAGTGTTCATTAAGAAAGTTTTTGTACAAGTTTCTGAATGAACTCCTTAAGAAAAGTTCTCCAAAAGTTTGCTACAAAAGAATCCTTTGAAGCATCTGGTCATCACAAGTACTTTAACTAATTGTAGAGCCAAAACGGATTCCGTATGAGTTAGATATGCAGTTTCAGTTAACACTGCACAAAACTGATTCTGAATGACAGTTACAGACTAGTTCTTGTGTAGTTGGATTCGATTTTTTCTGTTCTATTCCTCTAAACATGTCCATATGAGATGCAATTATGTCTATGTAAACATAGGAGATCTTAGTTATGGTGATGCACTAGGTCCACAGCAGGGACTTTGTGTATGTTCTCCAAAGGCGTTTGACGAGTGTTCATTAAGAAAGTTCTTGTACAAGTTTCTGAACGAACTCCTTAAGAAAAGTTCTCTAAATGTTCCCTACAAAAGAATCCTTTGAAGCGCCTGGTCGTCACGAGCATTTTGACTACTTGTCGAGCCAAAACGGACTCTGTATTAATCAGATATCCACGTTTCACTTAGCACTGCGCAAAACTTATTCCGAATGACAGTTACACACTATTTCTTGTGTAGTTGGATTCGATTTTTTACGTTCTATTTCCTTAAACATCTACATATGAGATGCAATTGTGTCTAGGGAAATGCAGGAGACCTTAGTTTTGATGATGCACTAGGTCCACAGCTGGGACTTTGTGTATGTTCTCCAAAACCGTTTGTCGAGTGTTCATTAAGAACGTTTTTGTACAAGTTTCTGAACAAACTCCTTAAGAAAAGTTCTCCAAAAGTTCCCTACGAAAGAATCCTTTGAAGCGTCTAGTCATCACGAGTATTTTAACTTCTTGTAGAGCCAAAACGGACTCCGTATGAGTTAGCTATGCAGTTCCAGTTAACACTGCACAAAACTGATTCTGAATGACAGTTACAGACTAGTTCTTGTGTAGTTGGATTCGATTTTTTCTGTTCTATTCCCCTAAACATGTCCATATGAGATGCAATTACATCTAGGGAAATATAGGAGATCTTAGTTATGGTGATGCACTAGGTCCACAGCTGGGACTTTGTGTATGTTCTCCGAAGGCGTTTGTTGAGTGTTCATTAAGAAAGTTTTTGTACAAGTTTCTGAACAAACTCCTTAAGAAAAGTTCTCCAAAAGTTCCCTACGAAAGAATTATTTGAAGCATCTGGTCGTCACGAGTATTTTAATTACTTGTAGAGCCAAAACGGACTCCGTATGAGTTAGATATGCAGTTTCAGTAAACACTGCGCAAAACTGATTCTGAATGACAGTTACAGACTAGTTCTTGTGTAGTTGGATTCGATTTTTTCTGTTCTATTCCCCTAAACATGTCCATATGAGATGCAATTATGTCTAGGGAAATATAGGAGATCTTAGTTATTGTGATGCACTAGGTCCACAGCAGGGACTTTGTGTATGTTCTCCAAAGGCGTTTGTCGAGTGTTCATTAAGAAAGTTCCTGTACAAGTTTCTGAACGAACTCCTTAAGGAAAATTCTCCAAAGGTTCCCTACAAAAGAATCCTTTGAAGCGCCTGGTCGTCACGAGCGTTTTGACTACTTGTGGAGCCAAAACGGTCTCTGTATTAGTCCGATATCCCACTTTTCACTTAGCACTGAGCAAAACTTATTCGAACGACAGTTACACACTAGTTCTTGTGTAGTTGGATTCGATTTTTTTCGTTCTATTTCCTTAACATCTCCCTATGAGATGCAATTGCGTTTAGGGAAATGCAGGAGACCTTAGTATTGATGATGCACTAGGTCCACAGCTGGGATTTGTGTATGTTCTACAAGGCGTTGTTGAGTGTTCATTAAGAAAGTTTTTGTACAAGTTTCTGAATGAACTCCTTAAGAAAGTTCTCCAAAGTTCCCTAGAAGGAATCTTTGAAGCGTCTAGTCATCACGGTATTTTAACTACTTGTAGAGCCAAAACGGACTCCGTATGAGTTAGATATGCAGTTTCAGTTAACATGCACAAAACTGATTCTGAATGAAAGTTACAGACTAGTTCTTGTGTAGTTGGATTCGATTTTTCTTCTATTCCCCTAAACATGTCCATATGAGACGCAATTAGTTTAGGGAAATATAGGAGATCTTAGTTATGGTGACGCACTAGGTCCACAGCTGGCACTTTGTGTATGTTCTCCAAAGGTGTTTGTCGAGTGTTCATTAAGAAAGTTTGGGACAAGTTTCTGAACGAACTCCTTAAGAAAAGTTCTCCAAAGTTCCTACGAAAAATCCTTTGAAGCATCTGGTCGTCATGAGTATTTTATCTACTTGTAGAGCCAAAACGGACTCCGTATGAGTTAGATATGCAGTTTCAGTAACACTGCACAAAAATGATTCTGAATGACAGTTACAGACTAGTTCTTGGTAGTTGGATTCGATTTTTCTCGTTCTATTCCCCTAAACATGTCCATATGAGATGCAATACGTCTAGGGAAATATAGGAGATCTTAGTTATGGTGACGCACTAGGTCCACAGCTGGGACTTTGTGTATGTTCTCCAAAGGCATTTGTCGAGTGTTCATTAAGAAAGTTTCTACAAACTTTCTGAATGACTCCTTAAGAGAAGTTCTCCAAAAGTTCCCTACTGGTAGTATACTTTGAAGCATATGGTCATCAGAGTTTTTTGACTAAGTGGAGCCAAAACGGACTCCGTATGAGTCAGATTTCTATGTTCAGTTAACACCCGTGCAAAATTGATTCCGAAGTTATATACAGTTCTGCGTATTTAGATTCAATTTTTCGGTTCAATTCCCTAAACATCTCCATCTGAGATGCAATTATGTCATGTAAATGCAGGAGATGTTAGTTATGGTGATCACTAGGTCCACGGCTGGGACTTTGTGTATGTTCTCCAAAGGCGTTTGTCGAGTGTTCATTAAGAAGTTTCTGTACAAGTTTTGGAACGAACTCCTCAGAAAATTCTCCAAAATTTCCTACGAAAGATCCTTGAAGCGTCTGGCCATCACAGTATTTTAACTACTTGTAGAGCAAAAACGGAGTCCGTATGAGTTAGGTATGCAGTTTCAGTTAACGCTTCACAAACTGATTCTGAATGACAGTGACAGACTAGTTCTTTGGAGTTGGATTCGATTTTTTCTGTTCTATTCCTCTAAACATGTCCATATGAGATGCAATTCTGTCTAGGTAAATATAGGAGATCTAGTTATGGTAATGCACTAGGTCCAGAGCTGGGACTTTGTGTAGTTTCTCCAAAGGCGTTTGTCGAGTGTTCATTAAGAAAGTTTTGTACAAGTTTCTGAACGAACTCCTTAAGAAAAGTTCCCAAAAGTTCCCTACGAAAGAATCCATTGAAGCGTCTGGTCGTCATGACTATTTAACTACTTGTAGACCCAAAACGGACTCCGTATAAGTGATAGCAGTTTCAGTTAACACCGCGCAAAACTGATTCTGAAGACAGTTACAGAGTAGTTCTTGTGTAGTTGGATGATTTTTTCTATTTTATTCCCCTAAACATGTCCATATGAGATGCAATTACATCTATGGAAAAAAGAGATCTTAGTATGGTGATGCCCTAGGTCACAGCTGGGACAATGTGTATGTTCTCCAAGGCGTTTGTCGAGTGTTCATTAAGAAAGTTTTTGTACAGTTTCTGAATGAACTCCTAAGAAAAGTTCTCCAAAAGTTCGCTACAAAAGAATCTTTGAAGCATCTAGTCATCACCTACTTTAACTACTTGTAGAGCCAAAACGGGTTCCGTATGAGTTGATATGCAGTTTCAGTTAAACACGCACAAAACTGATTCTGAATGACAGTTACAGAATAGTTCTTGTGTAGTTGGATTCGATTTTTCTGTCTATTCCTCTAAACATGTCCATGAGAGCAATTATGTCTATGTAAACATAGCAGATCTTAGTTTGGTGATGCACTAGGTCCACAGCTGGGACTTTGTGATGTTCTCCAAAGGCGTTTGACGAGTGTTCATTAAGAAAGTTCCTGTACAAGTTTCTGAACGAACTCCTTAAGAAAAGTTCTCTAAATGTTCGCTACAAAAGAATCCTTTGAAGCACCTGGTCGTCACGAGCATTTGACTACTTGTCGAGCCAAAACGGACTCTGTATTAATCAGATATCCACGTTTCACTTAGCACTGCGCAAAACTTATTCCGAATGACAGTTACACACTATTTCTTGTGTAGTTGGATCGATTTTTTTAGTTCTATTTCCTTAAACATCTACATATGAGAGGCAATTGCGTCTGGAAATGCGGAGACCTTAGTTTTGATGATGCACTAGGTCCACAGCTGGGACTTTGTGTATGTTCTCCAAAAGCGGTTGTCGAGTGTTCATTAAGAACGTTTTTGTACAAGTTTCTGAACGAACTCCTTAAGAAAAGTTCTCCAAAAGTTCCCTACGAAGAATCCTTTGAAGCGTTAGTCATCACGAGTTTTTAACTACTGTAGAGCCAAAACGGACTCCGTATGAGTTAGCTATGCAGTTTCAGTTAACACTGACACAAACGTTTCTGAAGACAGTTACAGACTGTTCTTGTGTAGTGGATTCGATTTTTCTGTTCTATTCCCCTAAACTGTCCATACGAGATGCAATTACCTCTAGAGGAAATAGGAGATCTTAGTTATGGTGATGCACTAGGTCCACAGCGGGACTTATGTATGTTCTCCGAAGGCGTTTGTTGAGTGTTCATAAGAAAGTTTTTGTACAAGTTTCTGAAAACAAACTCCTTAAGAAAGTCTCCAAAGTGTCCCTTCTGGTAGTATACTTGAAGGATATGGTCGTCATGAGTTTTTGACTTAGTGGAGCCAAACGGACTCCGTATGAGTCAGATATCCATGTTTAGTAACACGCGCAAAATTGATTCCGAAAGTTACATACCAGTTCTTGTGTATTAGATTCAATTTTTCCGGTTCAATTTCCCTAAACATCAACATATGGATGCAATTACGTAGGTAAATGCGTAGACGTTAGTTATGGTGATCACTAGGTCCACGCGGGACTTTGTGTATGTTCTCCCAAGGCGTTTGTCGAGTGTTCATTAAGAAATTTTTATAAGTTTGGGACGAACTCCTCATGGAAAATTCTCCAAAATTTCCCTACAAAAGAATCCTTTGAAGCGTCTGGTCATCACAAGTATTAACTACTGTAGAGCCAAAACGGACTCGTATGAGTTAGATATGCAATTCACGTTAACACTGCACAAAACTGATTCTGAATGACGTTACAGATAGTTCTTGTGTAGTTGGATTATTTTTTGTTCTATTCCTATAAAACATGTCCATATGAGATGCAATTTGTCTAGGTAAATATAGGACATCTTAGTATGGTGATGCACTAGGTCCACCACTGGACATTGTGTATGTCTCCAAAGGCGTTTGTCCAGTGTTCATTAAGAAAGTTTTTGTACAAGTTTCTGAATGAACTCCTTAAGAAAAGTTCTCCAAAAGTTCCCTAAAAAGAATCCTTTGAAGCGTCTGTTATCACAAGTATTTTAACTACTTGTAGAGCCAAAACGGACTCCGTAGATTAGATATGCAGTTTTAGTAACACTGCACAAAACTGATTCTGAATGAGTTACAAACTAGTTCTTGTGTAGTTGGGATTCGATTTTTTCGTTCATTCCTCTAAACATGTCCATATGAGAGCAATTAGTCTAGGTAAATATAGGAGATCTTAGTTATGGTGATGCACTAGGTCCACAGATGGACTGTGGATGTTCTCCAAAGGCGTTTGTCGAGTGTTCATTAAGAAAGTTTTTGTACAAGTTTCTGAACGAACTCCTTAAGAAAGTTCTCCAAAATTTCCCTACGAAGAATACATTGAAAAGCGTCTATGGTCGTCACGAGAATTTAACTACTTGTAGAGCCAAAACGGGTTCCGTATGAGTTAGATATGCAGTTTCAGTTAAACACTGCACAAAACTGATTCTGAATGACAGTTACAGACTAGTTCTTGTGTAGTTGGATTCGGATTTTTCTGTTCTATTCCTCTAAACATGTCCATATGAGATGCAATTATGTCTATGTAAACATAGCAGATCTTAGTTATGGTGATGCACTAGGTCCACAGCTGGGACTTTGTGTATGTTCTCCAAAGGCGTTTGACGAGTGTTCATTAAGAAAGTTCCTGTACAAGTTTCTGAACGAACTCCTTAAGAAAAGTTCTCTAAATGTTCGCTACAAAAGAATCCTTTGAAGCACCTGGTCGTCACGAGCATTTTGACTACTTGTCGAGCCAAAACGGACTCTGTATTAATCAGATATCCACGTTTCACTTAGCACTGCGCAAAACTTATTCCGAATGACAGTTACACACTATTTCTTGTGTAGTTGGATTCGATTTTTTATGTTCTATTTCCTTAAACATCTACATATGAGATGCAATTGCGTCTCGGGAAATGCAGGAGACCTTAGTTTTGATGATGCACTAGGTCCACAGCTGGGACTTTGTGTATGTTCTCCAAAAGCGTTTGTCGAGTGTTCATTAAGAACGTTTTTGTACAAGTTTCTGAACGAACTCCTTAAGAAAAGTTCTCCAAAAGTTCCCTACGAAAGAATCCTTTGAAGCGTCTAGTCATCACGAGTATTTTAACTACTTGTAGAGCCAAAACGGACTCCGTATGAGTTAGCTATGCAGTTTCAGTTAACACTGCACAAAACTGTTTCTGAATGACAGTTACAGACTAGTTCTTGTGTAGTTGGATTCGATTTTTTCTGTTCTATTCCCCTAAACTTGTCCATACGAGATGCAATTACATCTAGGGAAATATAGGAGATCTTAGTTATGGTGATGCACTAGGTCCACAGCTGGGACATTATGTATGTTCTCCGAAGGCGTTTGTTGAGTGTTCATTAAGAAAGTTTTTGTACAAGTTTCTGAAAACAAACTCCTTAAGAAAAGCTCTCCAAAAGTTCCCTTCTGGTAGTATACTTTGAAGGATATGGTCGTCATGAGTTTTTTGACTTAGTGGAGCCAAAACGGACTCCGTATGAGTCAGATATCCATGTTTCAGTTAACACCGCGCAAAATTGATTCCGAAAGTTACATACCAGTTCTTGTGTATTTAGATTCAATTTTTCCGGTTCAATTTCCCTAAACATCAACATATGAGATGCAATTACGTCTAGGTAAATGCAGTAGACGTTAGTTATGGTGATTCACTAGGTCCACGCCTGGGACTTTGTGTATGTTCTCCAAAGGCGTTTGTCGAGTGTTCATTAAGAAATTTTTTATAAGTTTTGGGACGAACTCCTCATGGAAAATTCTCCAAAATTTCCCTACAAAAGAATCCTTTGAAGCGTCTGGTCATCACAAGTATTTAACTACTTGTAGAGCCAAAACGGACTCCGTATGAGTTAGATATGCAATTTCAGTTAACACTGCACAAAACTGATTCTGAATGACAGTTACAGAGTAGTTCTTGTGTAGTTGGATTCAATTTTTTCTGTTCTATTCCTATAAACATGTCCATATGAGATGCAATTATGTCTAGGTAAATATAGGACATCTTAGTTATGGTGATGCACTAGGTCCACCACTGGGACATTGTGTATGTTCTCCAAAGGCGTTTGTCCAGTGTTCATTAAGAAAGTTTTTGTACAAGTTTCTGAATGAACTCCTTAAGAAAAGTTCTCCAAAAGTTCCCTAAAAAAGAATCCTTTGAAGCGTCTGTTTATCACAAGTATTTTAACTACTTGTAGAGCCAAAACGGACTCCGTATGACTTAGATATGCAGTTTTAGGTAACACTGCACAAAACTGATTCTGAATGATAGTTACAAACTAGTTCTTGTACAGTTGGATTCGATTTTTTCTGTTCTATTCCTCTAAACATGTCCATATGAGATGCAATTATGTCTAGGTAAATATAGGAGATCTTAGTTATGGTGATGCACTAGGTCCACAGATTGGACTTTGTGGATGTTCTCCAAAGGCGTTTGTCGAGTGTTCATTAAGAAAGTTTTTGTACAAGTTTCTGAACGAACTCCTTAAGAAAAGTTCTCCAAAATTTCCCTACGAAAGAATACATTGAAGCGTCTGGTCGTCACGAGTAATTTAACTACTTGTAGGACAAAAACGGACTCCGTATGAGTTAGATATGCAGTTTCAGTTAACACCGCGCAAAACTGATTCTGAATGACAGTTACAGACTAGTTCTTGTGTAGTTGGATTAAATTTTTTCTATTCTATTCCTGTAAACATGTCCATATGAGATGCAATTACGTCTAGGGAAATATAGGAGATCTTAGTTATGGTGATGCACTAGGTCCACAGCTGGGACTTTGTGTATGTTCTCCAAAGGCGTTTGTCGAGTGTTCATTAAGAAAGTTTCTATACAACTTTCTGTACGAACTCCTCAAGAAAAGTTCTCCAAAAGTTCCCTACGAAAGAATCCTTTGAAGCGTCTGGTCATCACGAGTATTTTAACTACCTGTAGAGCCAAAACGGACTCCGTATGAGTTAGATATGCAGTTTCAGTTAACACTACACAAAACTGATTCTGAATGACAGTTATAGACTAGTTCTTGTGTAGTTGGATTCAATTTTTTCTGTTCTATTCCACTAGACATGTCCATATGAGATGCAATTACGACTAGGGAAATATAGGAGATCTTAGTTATGTGGATGCACTAGGTCCACAGCTGGAACTTTGTGTATGTTCTCCAAAGGCGTTTGTCGAGTGTTCATTAAGAAAGTTTTTGTACAAGTTTCTGAACGAACTCCTTAAGAAAAGTTCCCAACGAAAGAATCCTTTGAAGCATCTGGTCGCCACGAGTATTTTAACTACTTGTAGAGCCAAAACGGACTCCGTATGAGTTAGATATGCAGTTTCAGTAAACATTGCACAAAACTGATTCTGAATGACAGTTACAGACTAGTTCCTGTTTACTTGGATTCAATTTTTTCTGTTCTATACCCCTAAAATTGTCCATTTGAGATGCAATTACATCTAGGGAAATATAGGAGATCTTATTTATGGTGATGCACTAGGTCCACAGTTGGGACTTTGTGTATGTTCTCCAAAGGCGTTTGTCGAGTGTTCATTAAGAAAGTTTCTATACAACTTTCTGAACGAACTCCTTAAGAGAACTTCTCCAAAAGTTCCCTACTAGTAGTATACTTTGAAGCATATGGTTTTCACAAGTTTTTTGACTACTTGTGGAGGCCAAACGGACTCCGTATGAGTCAGATATCCATGTTTCAGTTAACTCCGCGCAAAATTGATTCCGAAAGTTATATACCAGTTCTTGTGTGTTAAGATTCAATTTTTCCGGTTCTATTTCCCTAAACATCTCCATATGAGATGCAATTACGTCTAGGGAAATGTAGGAGATATTAGTTATGGTGATTCACAAGGTCCACGGCTGGGACTTTGTGTATGTTCTCCAAAGGCGTTTGTCGAGTGTCCATTAGGAAAGTTTCTGTACAAGTTTTGGAACGAACTCCTTAAGGAAAATTCTCCAAAAGTTCCCTACAAAAGAATCTTTGGAAGCACCTGGTCATCATGAGCGTTTTGACTACATGTGGAGCCAAAACGAACTCTGTATTATTCAGATATCCATGTTTCACTTAGCACTGCGCAAAACTTATTCCGAACGACAGTTACACACTAGTTCTTGTGTAGTTGGATTCGATTTTTTCTGTTCTATTCCTCTAAACATGTCCATATGAGATGCAATTATGTCTAGGTAAATATAGGACATCTTAGTTATGGTGATGCACTAGGTCCACCACTGGGACATTGTGTATGTTCTCCAAAGGCGTTTGTCCAGTGTTCATTAAGAAAGTTTTTGTACAAGTTTCTGAATGAACTCCTTAAGAAAAGTTCTCCAAAAGTTCCCTAAAAAAGAATCCTTTGAAGCATCTGTTTATCACAAGTATTTTAACTACTTGTAGAGCCAAAACGGACTCCGTATGACTTAGATATGCAGTTTTAGGTAACACTGCACAAAACTGATTCTGAATGATAGTTACAGACTAGTTCTTGTATAGTTGGATTCGATTTTTTCTGTTCTATTCCTCTAAACATGTCCATATGAGATGCAATTATGTCTAGGTAAATATAGGAGATCTTAGTTATGGTGATGCACTAGGTCCACAGATTGGACTTTGTGGATGTTCTCCAAAGGCGTTTGTCGAGTGTTCATTAAGAAAGTTTTTGTACAAGTTTCTGAACGAACTCCTTAAGAAAAGTTCTCCAAAATTTCCCTACAAAAGAATACATTGAAGCGTCTGGTCGTCACGAGTAATTTAACTACTTGTAGGACAAAAACGGACTCCGTATGAGTTAGATATGCAGTTTCAGTTAACACCGCGCAAAACTGATTCTGAATGACAGTTACAGACTAGTTCTTGTGTAGTTGGATTAAATTTTTTCTATTCTATTCCTGTAAACATGTCCATATGAGATGCAATTACGTCTAGGGAAATATAGGAGATCTTAGTTATGGTGATGCACTAGGTCCACAGCTGGGACTTTGTGTATGTTCTCCAAAGGCGTTTGTCGAGTGTTCATTAAGAAAGTTTCTATACAACTTTCTGTACGAACTCCTCAAGAAAAGTTCTCAAAAAGTTCCCTACGAAAGAATCCTTTGAAGCGTCTGGTCATCACGAGTATTTTGACTACCTGTAGAGCCAAAACGGACTCCGTATGAGTTAGATATGCAGTTTCAGTTAACACTACACAAAACTGATTCTGAATGACAGTTATAGACTAGTTCTTGTGTAGTTGGATTCAATTTTTTCTGTTCTATTCCACTAGACATGTTCATATGAGATGCAATTACGACTAGGGAAATATAGGAAATCTTAGTTATGTGGATGCACTAGGTCCACAGCTGGAACTTTGTGTATGTTCTCCAAAGGCGTTTGTCGAGTGTTCATTAAGAAAGTTTTTGTACAAGTTTCTGAACGAACTCCTTAAGAAAAGTTCCCAACGAAAGAATCCTTTGAAGCATCTGGTCGCCACGAGTATTTTAACTACTTGTAGAGCCAAAACGGACTCCGTATGAGTTAGATATGCAGTTTCAGTAAACATTGCACAAAACTGATTCTGAATGACAGTTACAGACTAGTTCCTGTTTACTTGGATTCAATTTTTTCTGTTCTATACCCCTAAAATTGTCCATTTGAGATGCAATTACATCTAGGGAAATATAGGAGATCTTAGTTATGGTGATGCACTAGGTCCACAGTTGGGACTTTGTGTATGTTCTCCAAAGGCGTTTGTCGAGTGTTCATTAAGAAAGTTTCTATACAACTTTCTGAATGAACTCCTTAAGAGAACTTCTCCAAAAGTTCCCTACTAGTAGTATACTTTGAAGCATATGGTTTTCACAAGTTTTTTGACTACTTGTGGAGGCAAAACGGACTCCGTATGAGTCAGATATCCATGTTTCAGTTAACTCCGCGCAAAATTGATTCCGAAAGTTATATACCAGTTCTTGTGTGTTAAGATTCAATTTTTCCGGTTCTATTTCCCTAAACATCTCCATATGAGATGCAATTACGTCTAGGGAAATGTAGGAGACATTAGTTATGGTGATTCACAAGGTCCACGGCTGGGACTTTGTGTATGTTCTCCAAAGGCATTTGTCGAGTGTCCATTAGGAAAGTTTCTGTACAAGTTTTGGAACGAACTCCTTAAGGAAAATTCTCCAAAAGTTCCCTACAAAAGAATCTTTGGAAGCACCTGGTCATCATGAGCGTTTTGACTACATGTGGAGCCAAAACGAACTCTGTATTATTCAGATATCCATGTTTCACTTAGCACTGCGCAAAACTTATTCCGAACGACAGTTACACACTAGTTCTTGTGTAGTTGGATTCGATTTTTTTCCATTCCATTTCCTTAAACATCACCATATGAGATGCAATTGCGTCTAGGGAAATGCAGGGACCTTAGTTATGATGATGCATTAAGTCCACAGCTAGGACTTTGTGTATGTTCTCTAAAGGCGTTTGTCGAGTGTTCATTAAGAAAGATCTGTACAAGTTTCTGAACGAACTCCTTAAGAAAGGTTCTCCAAAAGTTCCCTACGAAACAATATTTTGAAACGTCTGGTCATCACAAGTATTTTAACTACTTGTAAAGCCAAAACGGACTCCGTATGAGTTAGATATTCAGTTTTAGTAAACATTGCGCAAAACTGATTATGAATGACAGTTACAGACTAGTTCTTGTGTAGTTGGATTTGATTTTTTCCGTTCTATTCCTCTAAACATGTCCATATGAGATGCAATTACGTCTATGGAAATATAGGAGATCGTAGTTGTGGTGATGCACTAGGTCCACAGCTGGAACTTTGTCTATGTTCTCCAAAGGCGTTTGTCGAGTGTTCATTAAGAAAGTTTTTGTACAAGTTTCTGAACGAACTCCATAAGAAATGTTCTCCAAACTTCCCTACGAAAGAATCCATTGAAGTGTCTGGTTGTCACGATTATTTTAACTACTTGTAGACCCAAAACGGACTCTGAATGAGTTAAATATGCAGTTTCAGTTAACACCGCGCAAAAAAGATTCTGAATGACAGTTACAGACTAGTTCTTGTGTAGTTGGATTCGATTTTTTCTATTCTATTCCCGTAAAAATGTACATATGAGATGCAATCACGTCTAGGGAAATATAGGAGATCTTAGTTATGGTGATGCACTAGGTCCACAGCTGGGACTTTGTGTATGTTCTCCAAAGGCGTTTGTCGAGTGTTCATTAAGAAAGTTTCTATACAACTTTCTGAATGAACTCCTTAAGAGAAGTTCTCCAAAAGTTCCCTACTGGTACTATAATTTCAAGCATATGGTCATCATGAGTTTTTTGACGACTTGTGGAGCCAAAACACAGTCCGTATGAGTGAGATATCCATGTTTCAGTTAACACCGCGCAAAATTGATTCCGAAAGTTATAGGCCAGTTCTTGTTTATTTGGATTCAACTTTTCCGGTTCTATTTCCCTAAACATCTTCATGTGAGATGCAATTACGTCTAGGGAAATGCAGGAGACGTTAGTTATGGTGATTCACTAGGTCCAAAGCTGGGACTTTGTGTATGTTCTCCAATGGCATTTGTCGAGTGTTCATTAAGAAAGTTTCTGTACATGTTTGGGAACGAACTCCTTAAGGAAAATTCTCCAAAAGTTCCCTACAAAAGAATCATTTGAAGCACCTGGTCGTCATGAGCACTGCGCAAAACGGACTCTGTGTTAGTCAGATATCCACATTTCACTTAGCACTGCACAAAACTTATTCCGAACGACAGTTACACACTAGTTCTTGTGTAGTTGGATTCGATTTTTTCCGTTCTATTTACTTAAAAATCTCCATATGAGTTTCAATTGTGTCTAGGGAAATGCAGGAGATCTTAGTTATGATGATGCACTAGGTCCACAGCTGGGACTTTGTGTATGTTCTCCAAAGGCGTTTGTCGAGTGTTCATTAAGAACGTTTTTGTACAAGTTTCTGAACGAACTCCTTAAGAAAAGTTCTCCAAAAGTTCCCTACGAAAGAATCCTTTGAAGCGTCTGGTCATCACGAGTATTTTAACTACTTGTAGAGCCAAAACGGGCTCCGTATGAGTTAGATATGCAGTTTCAGTTAACACTGCACAAAACTGATTCAGAATGACAGTTATAGACTAGTTCTTGTGTAGTTGGATTCAATTTTTTCTGTTCTATTCCTCTAAACATGTCCATATGAGATGCAATTACGACTAGGGAAATATAGGAGATCTTAGTTATGTGGATGCACTAGGTCCACAGCTGGGACTTTGTGTATGTTCTCCAAAGGCGTTTGTCGAGTGTTCATTAAGAAAGTTTTTGTACAAGTTTATGAACGAACTCCTTAAGAAAAGTTCCCTACGAAAGAATCCTTTGAAGCATCTCGTCGCCACGAGTATTTTAACTACTTGTAGAGCCAAAATGGACTCCGTATGAGTTAGATATGCAGTTTCAGTAAACATTGCGCAAAACTAATTCTGAATGACATTTACAGACTAGTTCTTGTTTACTTGGATTCAATTTTTTTCTGTTCTATACCCCTAAACATGTCCATATGAGATCCAATTACATCTAGGGAAATTTAGGAGATCTTAGTTATGGTGATGCACTAGGTCCACAGCTGGGACTTTGTTTATGTTCTGCAAAGGCGTTTGTCGAGTGTTCATTAAGAAAGTTTCTATACAACTTTCTGAACGAACTCCTTAAGAGAACTTCTCCAAAAGTTCCCTACTGGTAGTATACTTTGAAGCATATGGTTTTCACGAGTTTTTTGACTACTTGTGGAGGCAAAACGGACTCCGTATGAGTCAGATATCAATGTTTCAGTTAACACCGCGCAAACTTGATTCCGAAAGTTATATACCAGTTCTTGTGTGTTAAGATTCAATTTTTCCGGTTCTATTTCCCTAAACATCTCCATATGAGATGCAATTACGTCTAGGGAAATGTAGGAGACATTAGTTATGGTGATTCACTAGGTCCACGGCTGGGACTTTGTGTATGTTCTCCAAAGGCGTTTGTCGAGTGTCCATTAGGAAAGTTTCTGTACAAGTTTTGGAACGAACTCCTTAAGGAAAATTCACCAAAAGTTCCCTACAAAAGAATCTTTGGAAGCACCTGGTCATCATGAGCGTTTTGACTACATGTGGAGCCAAAACGAACTCTGTATTATTCAGATATCCACGTTTCACTTAGCACTGTGCAAAACTTATTCCCAACGACAGTGACACACTAGTTCTTGTGTAGTTGGATTCGATTTTTTCCATTCCATTTCCTTAAACCTCACCATATGAGATGCAATTGCGTCTAGGGAAATGCAGGGACCTTAGTTATGATGATGCATTAAGTCCACAGCTGGGACTTTGTGTATGTTCTCTAAAGGCTTTTGTCGAGTGTTCATTAAGAAAGATCTGTACAAGTTTCTGAACGAACTCCTTAAGAAAGGTTCTCCAAAATTCCCTACGAAACAATATTTTGAAACGTCTGGTCATCACGAGTATTTTAACTACTTGTAGAGCCAAAACGGACTCCGTATGAGTTAGATATGCAGTTTTAGTAAACATTGCGCAAAACTGATTATGAATGACAGTTCCAGACTAGTTCTTGTGTAGTTGGATTTGATTTTTTCCATTCTATTCCTCTAAACATGTCCATATGAGATGCAATTACGTCTAGGGAAATATAGGAGATCGTAGTTATGGTGATGCACTAGGTCCACAGCTGGAACTTTGTGTATGTTCTCCAAAGGCGTTTGTCGAGTGTTCATTAAGAAAGTTTTTGTACAAGTTTCTGAATGAACTCCATAAGAAATGTTCTCCAAAATTCCCTATGAAAGAATCCATTGAAGTGTCTAGTTGTCACGAGTATTTTAACTACTTGTAGAACCAAAACGGACTCTGAATGAGTTAGATATGCAGTTTCAGTTAACACCGCGCAAAACTGATTCTGAATGACAGTTACAGACTAGTTCTTGTGTAGTTGGATTCAATTTTTTCTATTCTATTCCCCTAAACTTGTCCATATGAGATGCAATTATGTCTAGAGAAATATAGGAGATCTTAGGTGTGGTGATGCACTAGGTACACAGCTGGGACTTTGTGTATGTTCTCAAAAGGCGTTTGTCGAGTGTTCATTAAGAAACTTTCTATACAACTTTCTGAATGAACTCCTTAAGAGAAGTTCTCCAAAAGTTCCCTACTAGTACAATAATTTGAAGCATATGGTCATCATGAGTTTTTTGACTACTTGTGGAGGCAAAATAGACTCCGTATGAGTCAGATATCCATGATTCAGTTAACACCGCGCAAAATTGATTCCGAAAGTTATATACCAGTTCTTGTGTGTTTAAATTCAATTTTTCAGGTTCTATTTCACTAAACATCTCCATATGAGATGCAATTACGTCTAAGAAAATGCAGGAGACATTAGTTATGGTGATTCACTAGGACCACGGCTCGGACTTTGTGTATGTTCTCCAAAGGCGTTTGTCGAGTGTTAATTAAGAAAGTTTCTGTACAAGTTTTGGAACGAACTCCTGATGGAAAATTCTCCAAAATTTCCCTACGAAAGAATGCTTTGAAGCGTCTGGCCATGACAAGTATTTTACCTCCTTGTAGAGCCAAAACGGACTCCGTATGAGTTAGATATGCTGTTTTAGTTAACACTGCGCAAAACTGATTCTGAATGACAGTTACAGACTAGTTCATTTGTAGTTGGATTTGATTTTTTCTGTTCTATTCCTCTAAACATGTCCATATGAGATGCAATTACGTCTAGGGAAATATAGGAGATCTTAGTTATGGTGATGCACTAGGTCCACAGCTGGAACTTTGTGTATGTTCTCCAAAGGCGTTTGTCAAGTGTTCATTAAGAAAGTTCCTGTACAAGTTTCTAAACGAACTCCTTAAGAAAAGTTCTCCAAAAGTTCCCTACAAAAGAATCCTTTGAAGCACCTGGTCATCATGAGCGTTTTGACTACTTGTGGAGCCAAAACGGACTCTGTCTTATTCAGATATCCATTATTCACTTAGCACTGCACAAAACTTATTCCGAACGACAGTTACACACTAGTTCTTGTGTAGTTGGATTCGATTTTTTCCATTCTATTCCCCTAAACATGTCCATATGAGATGCAATTATGCCTAGGGAAATATAGGAGATCTTAGTTAGGGTGATGCTCTAGGTCCACTGCTGGGACTATGTGTGTGTTCTCCGAAGGCGTTTGTCAAGTATTCATTAAGAAAGTTTCTATACAACTTTCTGAATGAACTCCTTAAGAGAAGTTCTCCAAAAGTTCACTACTGGTAGTATGCTTTGAAGCACATGCTCGTCACAAGTTTTTTGACTACTTGTGGAGCCAAAACGAATTCCGTATGAGTCAGATATCTATTTTTCAGTTAACACCGCGCAAAATTGATTCTGAAAGTTATAGACCAGTTCTTGTGTATTTGGATTCAATTTTTCCGGTTCTATTTCCCTAATCATCTACATATGAGATGCAATTACGTCTAGGGAAATGCAGGAGATGTTAGCTATGGTGATTCACTAGGTCCACGGCTGGGACTTTGTGTATGTTCTCCAAAGGCGTTTGTCGACTGTTCATTAAGAAAGTTTCTTTACAAGTTTTGCAACAAACTCCTTTAGGAAAATTCTCCAAAAGTTCCCTACAAAAGAATCCATTGAAGCACCTGGTCGTCATGAGCGTTTTGACTAATTGTGGAGCCAAAACGGACTCTGTATTAGTCAGATATCCATGTTCCACTTAGCATTGCGCAATACTTATTCCGAACGACAGTTACACACTAGTTCTTGTGTAGTTGGATTAGATTTTTTCTGTTCTATTTCTTTAAACTTCTTCATATGAGTTGCAATTGCGTCTAGGGAAATGCAGGAGACCTTCGATATGATGATGCAATAGGTCCATTGCTGGGACTTTCTGTTTGTTCTCCAAAGGCGTTTGTCGAGTGTTCATTAAGAAAGTTTTTGTACAAGTTTCTGAACGAACTCCGTAAGAAAAGTTCTCCAAAAGTTCCCTACGAAAGAATCCTTTGAAGCGTCTTGTCATCACAAGTATTTTAACACTTTGTAGAGCCAAAACGGACTCCGTATGAGTTAGATATGTAGTTTCAGTTAACACTGCACAAAACTGAATCTGAATGACAGTTACAGACTAGTTCTTGTGTAGTTGGATTCGATTCTTTCTGTTCTATTCCTCTAAACATGTCCATATGAGATGCAATTACGACTAGGGAAATATAGGAGATCTTAGTTATGGTTATGCACTAGGTCCACAGCTGGGACTTTGTGTATGTTCTCCAAAGGGGTTTGTCGAGTGTTCACTAAGAAAGTTTTTGTACAAGTTTCTGAACGAACTCCTGAAGAAAAGTTCTCCAAAAGTTCCCTACGAAAGAGTCCTACGTAGCATCTGGTCGTCAGGAGTATTTTAACTAGTTGTAGAGCCAAAACGGACTCCGTATGAGTTAGATATGCAGTTTCAGTAAACACTGCACAAAACTGATTCTGAATGGCAGTTACAGACTAGTTCTTGTGTAGTTGGATTCGATTTTTTCTGTTCTATTTGCCTAAACATGTCCATATGAGATGCAATTACGTCTAGGGAAATATAGGAGATCTTAGTTATGATGATGCACTAGGTCCACAGCTGGGACTTTGTGTATGTTCTCCAAAGGCGTTTGTCGAGTGTTCATTAAGAAAGTTTCTATACAACTTTCTGAATGAACTCAAGAGAATTTCTCCAAAAGTTCCCTACTGGTAGTATACTTTGAAGCATATGGTCTTCATGAGTTTTTTGACTACTTGTGGTGCCAAAACGGACTCCGTATGAGTCAGATATCCATGTTTTATTTAACACCGCGCAAAATTGATTCCAAAAGTTATATACCAGTTCTTGTGTGTTTAGATTCAATTTTTCCGGTTGTATTTAACTAAACATCTCCTTATGAGATGCAATTACGTCTAGGGAAATGCAGGAGACATTAGTTATGGTGATTCACTAGGTCCACGGTGTAACACCCCCAATGGTTAGCCACAGTAATCCCATTTTGATAATGCCAAGTTAGCATGATTATCAGTGCATGATCATCATTAACATCATATTGCATTTCAACTCCTAAGTAAAAATCCAAATTTAAATGAAAGTGAAATATAATAGTTGTGCAACATAAAAACTAAATTGTTCATTAAATAGCAAATAAATCAGAGACAATTCTAAAATTGGAACCAACATCATTGGAGTTGGGTAAGTGACTCAAACATCCCCAAATAGTGACTAAAGACAATATTTAATTACCTTTTATTTAATCTAAAATAAATATGAAAATATATTTACCCCAAACTAGTTTTTGGTGGTAGGATATATTGTGCTGTGATTTGTGGGCCAGCTCTCATATTTTACAAAACTCATTTGGATGCCTAACTATTTGCGAATCAGAGAAAAGAATAAATAAAAAGAGAAAGAGGAAAACAAATAAAAATAAAAATAAAAAGAGAACCCCCCCCTCCGGCCCAACTGGGCCACGGCCACGAGGCCGGCCCAGCTCCCGCCCCCTCCCTGGCCTATATGGCCCCCGGGGGTCAACCCCGAACCCCCCACCCCACCGACACCCCAGTCCTCCCCCCCCCCGATCCAGAAATTCTGGATCGGGATTGAACCCCGTCGCCCGCGCCGCCTCGGTGCCCGTCGCCGGCCGGCCTTCCCCGACGCCATCGCCGGCCTGCCTGCCCTGCCGCCGGCCGCCTCCTCCTCCTTGCCACGCTCGCAGCCCCGCGACTCACCGCGCCCTCGGCGCCCGACGCCGCCTCGCCGCGCGTGGACGCCGTCGCCACCTCATCTCCATCGCCGGACGGCCTCCCCGCCTCCGACGCCGTCTTCCCCGAGCCCCGCTGCCCCGTGCCCTACTAACCGCCGTGAGCCGCGCCCCTCGCTTCTCCTCCTTTTCCCCGTGTCCGCGTTCGCCACCGCCGCCCCCAGCGCGGCCTGCTCGCGCTCCGACCGCGGCGACTGCGCCCCCCATGCGCAGCTCGCCTCGCCCACCGCTCGCGCTCGCGCACGCCGCGCACGACCGCGCCGCACTCCGCCCTCACCGCTGCTGCGGCTGCTGCTCCTCCGCCGCCGCTGTTGCCCCGCTCCGGCGCCGGCCACCCCGCGCCCGCGACCACCCCCCTCCCGCACGCGCCGCCGCGCCCTGCGCCCACTCGCCCCTGGCCTCGCCGTGCCCGCTGTGCCCGCACGTCCGCGCTCGCTGTGGTCTCTCGGGCCACAGACATGTGGGGCCGAAGCCCTGTGCCGCTGACAGAACGGGCCCACGGCCCGGAAACGAAAAAAATAATTAAAAAATAAAAATAAAGATAATAATTAATAAAAATAATTAGTTAATTAAATAATTAATTAAGTTAATTAATCCTGTTTAATTAGACTAATTAATTAGTTAACTTAATTAACCCTAATGACTGATGACGTCAGCATGATGTCATGCTGACGTCATCATTTACTATTCTGGATAATTTTTAATTTAAATAATTAAATAAATTCTAGAAATTCATAAAAACTTTAGAAAATCATATTAAATAATCCGTAACTCCGATGGAAAAACTTTGTACATGAAAGTTGCTCAGAACGACGAGACGAATCCGAATGCGCGGTCCGTTCGTCCGTCACATGTCCCTAACTATCCGAACATGCAACCGTTCCCCTCCGGTCATCTGTCTGACAAATGTCCGGAACCGGGAAAACATTCCCGGATGAATCCCACCTTCGCCAGTATCACCCGGCACTGCGTTAGATCACCTCCGTCACCGCGTATTGCCATGTTATGCTTTGTGCTGCACTTGTTCGCTGAGTATTTATACTGTTTCCTCCCCCTCTTCTCTCTTGGTAGCCCCCCCCCCGACACCGACGTCGTCCCCGAGACTGACGCAGCTCCGGAGCCCGAAGACAGCATTGACAACCTTGCCCTTGCCGCCGAGCAACCAGGCAAGCCCCCCTTTTGAGCATACCAATATCGCCCATTCTATTTCTCATGCTTGCATTAGAATTGCTGCTGCTACTGCTTTACCTATTCTGATGCATAGCCTGTTCATTGTAGCCTGCTGTTGATAATTACCTGCATAACCTAAACTGCTTAGTATAGGCTGGGTAGAGACCTATCAGTGACCCCACTTATCCCGACTGCCGCGCTGGATTGTCAGAAGACCCGATCAACGGGAATTGAAGACCAGGCCCCGACACCGCACATCACCCCCCTTAGTTGTAACGACACTGCAGCGTTACTATCGAGTGCCGAGGGTGAAACCTCTTGTAGCACTCCTGATGTTAACTCTGTAGAGTAGCTATTCGGTCGTGGTCATCGAGGGTGATTCCTCCTTCACCACTTCCGGTAACGACGCTGTCGTACAACACCTCAAGTGTGAACCCAGCGAGGGTGATTCCTCCGAGTTCACCTTGACGGATACATCGAGTGGGAAATCAAACGAGGGTGATACCTCAAATTCCCCTGATGTTTTGGACACACGGATACTTGGACTGTACTGTTGATTAATTGGAAAGGCGGGTCGACCCTGAGGGGTACCCGCGTGCGCCTGAGAGGCGAGTGTTGTGAAGACGGGTGCCAGTGTGGTGCCCGAGTGGTGAATACGAGGCGCGGCCGGGCATTCTTAACCCTTGCAGCAAGTCCTCGAGACGGGGCGACGGGGTCACATCTTTCGTGAGTCTCTGCTCGTTACCGCAAGCCCCTAGTCCTAACGATTTGGATAATTGATCCGAGCAGGCCTCTGGTCTGATAGCACTAACCATCACGTGGGCATAGTATGGGCGTTCTGCATCGTATGCATCAGCCGAAAGCTCTGTCAGACGTCCAGTTCAGCAGTGCGGCATGGAGTGATTGGCGCCATTGCGGTGGTGCTTGGATCTGAGCCATGTGCGCAACGACCCGGAGGGTGAGGGGCGATGGCCAAGACCCCCTTGCGCTTAGGATGTAGACCGGTGGGGACCTCTCTGCTGAGCTGTAGGTAGGGTTGCGATGTGTCGTTTGGCCGAGGCCGGGCATGACCCAGGAAAGTGTGTCCGGCCGGAGTTAATCGAGCGTGTTGGGTAAGTTGGTGCACCCCTGCAGGGAAGAAAACTTCTATCGATAGCCTGTCCTACGGTAAAGGACACTCGGAGTTGTATCCTGATTGATATAATTTAGAACTGGATACTTGGATACTATGGCTCTGGGATTGCTTCTCGCAGGGAGTCGAGAAGGGATCTCAGGACGAGGTTGATGACTGTATGGCTCTGGGATTGCTTTCTCGCAGGGAGTCGAGAAAGGATCTCTGGGTGAGGTTGAGACTTAATGATACTGCTACATTATGTTGTACTGTTCTACTCTCTTCTATTTCTGCAAGACCGCTGACGATGCTAGTCTTCGATAGGACTAGGCCTTCTCTCTATTCTAGCATTTCTGCAGCCCAGTCCACATATACAGCCTCCCTTTGAAAATGTTGCATATGTAGTGTAGATCCTTGCTTGCTGAGTACATCTGAGTACTCACGGTTGCTTTGTTTACCTTTTCTCCCCATATCAGTTTGACGTGACCAAGATGACGGAGCCCCTGAGACAGATGCCCCGTCGATCGACTACTACTACTACCCAGAGGATGGATACTTCTACGAGTTGACTAACGACTAGGGGTAGGATTGGAGGGTCCCAGGCAGGAGGCCTACGCCTTTCGATCGTAGTGTTTTATCTTGCCCCGCCTTTCTATAGGCCTTTCTGTTTCTCTTTTAATATCTGTACTCAGATATCTGATGCTTCCGCTGACGCTTGTACGCAAGCTTATGTATACGAGCCCTCGAGGCCCCTGGCTTGTAATATAAAGCTTGTATGACTTTATTTATGTTTTAGAGTTGTGTTGTGATATCTTCCCGTGAGTCCTTAGGCTTGATCGTGAGCATTTGCGTGTATGATTAGTGCACGATCGGGCCGGGGGCATCACACACGGCTGGGACTTTGTGTATGTTCTCCAAAGGCGTTTGTCGAGTGTTCATTAAGAAAGTTTCTGTACAAGTTCTGCAACAAACTCCTTAATGAAAATTCTCCAAAAGTTCCCTACAAAAGAATCCTTTGAAGCACCTGGTCATCACGAGCGTTTTGACTACTTGTGGAGCCAAAATGGACTCTGTATTAGTCAGATATCCATGTTTCACTTAGCACTGCGCAAAACTTATTCCGAACAAAAGTTACACACTAGTTCTAGGGTAGTTGGATTCGATTTTTTCCATTCCATTTCCTTAAACATCTCCATATGAGATGCAATTGCATCTAGGGAAATGCAGGGACCTTAGTTATGATGATGCACTAGGTCCACAGCTGGGACTTTGTGTATGTTCTCTAAGGGCGTTTGTCGAGTGTTCATTAAGAAAGTTTTTGTACAAGATTCTAAATGAACTCCTTAAGAAAAGTTCTCCAAAAGTTCCCTACGAATGAATCTTTTGAAGCGTCTGGTCATCACGAGTTTTCTGACTACTTGTAGAGCCAAAACGGACTACGTATGAGTTAGATATGCAGTTTTAGTTAACATTGCACAAAATTGATACCGAAAGTTATAGGCCAGTTCTTATGTATTTGGATTCAATTTTTCTGGTTCTATTTCCATAAACATCTCCATATGAGATGCAATTACATCTAGGGAAATGCAGGAGACATTAGTTATGGTGATTCACTAGGTCCACGGCTGGGACTTTGTGTATGTTCTCCAAAGGCGTTTGTCGAGTGTTCATTAAGAAAGTTTCTATACAACTTTCTGAACGAACTCCTTAAGAGAACTTCTCCAAAAGTTCCCTACTGGTAGTATACTTTGAAGCATATGGTTTTCACGAGTTTTTTGACTACTTGTGGAGGCAAAACGGACTCCGTATGAGTCAGATATCAATGTTTCAGTTAACACCGCGCAAAATTGATTCCGAAAGTTATATACCAGTTCTTGTGTGTTAAGATTCAATTTTTCCGGTTCTATTTCCCTAAACATCTCCATATGAGATGCAATTACGTCTAGGGAAATGCAGGAGACATTAGTTATGGTGATTCACTAGGTCCACGGCTGGGACTTTGTGTATGTTCTCCAAAGGCGTTTGTCGAGTGTCCATTAGGAAAGTTTCTGTACAAGTTTTGGAACGAACTCCTTAAGGAAAATTCACCAAAAGTTCCCTACAAAAGAATCTTTGGAAGCACCTGGTCATCATGAGCGTTTTGACTACATGTGGAGCCAAAACGGACTCTGTATTATTCAGATATCCACGTTTCACTTAGCACTGCGCAAAACTTATTCCGAACGACAGTGACACACTAGTTCTTGTGTAGTTGGATTCGATTTTTTCCATTCCATTTCCTTAAACCTCACCATATGAGATGCAATTGCGTCTAGGGAAATGCAGGGACCTTAGTTATGATGATGCATTAAGTCCACAGCTGGGACTTTGTGTATGTTCTCTAAAGGCTTTTGTCGAGTGTTCATTAAGAAAGATCTGTACAAGTTTCTGAACGAACTCCTTAAGAAAGGTTCTCCAAAAGTTCCCTACGAAACAATATTTTGAAACGTCTGGTCATCACGAGTATCTTAACTACTTGTAGAGCCAAAACGGACTCCGTATGAGTTAGATATGCAGTTTTAGTAAACATCGCGCAAAACTGATTATGAATGACAGTTCCAGACTAGTTCTTGTGTAGTTGGATTTGATTTTTTCCATTCTATTCCTCTAAACATGTCCATATGAGATGCAATTACGTCTAGGGAAATATAGGAGATCGTAGTTATGGTGATGCACTAGGTCCACAGCTGGAACTTTGTGTATGTTCTCCAAAGGCGTTTGTCGAGTGTTCATTAAGAAAGTTTTTGTACAAGTTTCTAAATGAACTCCATAAGAAATGTTCCCCAAAATTCCCTATGAAAGAATCCATTGAAGTGTCTGGTTGTCACGAGTATTTTAACTACTTGTAGAACCAAAACGGACTCTGAATGAGTTAGATATGCAGTTTCAGTTAACACCGCGCAAAACTGATTCTGAATGACAGTTACAGACTAGTTCTTGTGTAGTTGGATTCAATTTTTTCTATTATATTCCCCTAAACTTGTCCATATGAGATGCAATTATGTCTAGAGAAATATAGGAGATCTTAGGTGTGGTGATGCACTAGGTACACAGCTGGGACTTTGTTTATGTTCTCAAAAGGCGTTTGTCGAGTGTTCATTAAGAAACTTTCTATACAACTTTCTGAATGAACTCCTTAAGAGAAGTTCTCCAAAAGTTCCCTACTAGTACAATAATTTGAAGCATATGGTCATCATGAGTTTTTTGACTACTTGCGGAGGCAAAATAGACTCCGTATGAGTCAGATATCCATGATTCAGTTAACACCGCGCAAAATTGATTCCGAAAGTTATATACCAGTTCTTGTGTGTTTAAATTCAATTTTTCAGTTTCTATTTCACTAAACATCTCCATATGAGATGCAATTACGTCTAAGAAAATGCAGGAGACATTAGTTATGGTGATTCACTAGGACCACGGCTCGGACTTTGTGTATGTTCTCCAAAGGCGTTTGTCGAGTGTTAATTAAGAAAGTTTCTGTACAAGTTTTGGAACGAACTCCTGATGGAAAATTCTCCAAAATTTCCCTACGAAGAATCCTTTGAAGCGTCTGGCCATGACAAGTATTTTAACTACTTGTAGAGCCAAAACGGACTCCGTATGAGTTAGATATGTTGTTTTAGTTAACACTGCGCAAAACTGATTCTGAATGACAGTTACAGACTAGTTCAGTTGTAGTTGGATTTGATTTTTTCTGTTCTATTCCTCTAAACATGTCCATATGAGATGCAATTACGTCTAGGGAAATATAGGAGATCTTAGTTATGGTGATGCACTAGGTCCACAGCTGGAACTTTGTGTATGTTCTCCAAAGGCGTTTGTCAAGTGTTCAGTAAGAAAGTTCCTGTACAAGTTTCTAAACGAACTCCTTAAGAAAAGTTCTCCAAAAGTTCCCTACAAAAGAATCCTTTGAAGCACCTGGTCATCATGAGCGTTTTGACTACTTGTGGAGCCAAAACGGACTCTGTCTTATTCAGATATCCATTATTCACTTAGCACTGCACAAAACTTATTCCGAACGACAGTTACACACTAGTTCTTGTGTAGTTGGATTCGATTTTTTCCATTCTATTCCCCTAAACATGTCCATATGAGATGCAATTATGCCTAGGGAAATATAGGAGATCTTAGTTAGGGTGATGCACTAGGTCCACTGCTGGGACTATGTGCGTGTTCTCCGAAGGCGTTTGTCAAGTATTCATTAAGAAAGTTTCTATACAACTTTCTGAATGAACTACTTAAGAGAAGTTCTCCAAAAGTTCACTACTGGTAGTATGCTTTGAAGCACATGCTCGTCACAAGTTTTTTGACTACTTGTGGAGCCAAAACGAACTCCGTATGAGTCAGATATCCATTTTTCAGTTAACACCGCGCAAAATTGATTCTGAAAGTTATAGACCAGTTCTTGTGTATTTGGATTCAATTTTTCCGGTTCTATTTCCCTAATCATCTACATATGAGATGCAATTACGTCTAGGGAAATGCAGGAGATGTTAGCTATGGTGATTCACTAGGTCCACGGCTGGGACTTTGTGTATGTTCTCCAAAGGCGTTTGTCGAGTGTTCATTAAGAAAGTTTCTGTACAAGTTCTGCAACAAACTCCTTAAGGAAAATTCTCCAAAAGTTCCCTACAAAAGAATCCTTTGAAGCACCTGGTCATCACGAGCGTTTTGACTACTTGTGGAGCCAAAATGGACTCTGTATTAGTCAGATATCCATGTTCCACTTAGCATTGCGCAATACTTATTCCGAACGACAGTTACACACTAGTTCTTGTGTAGTTGGATTAGATTTTTTCTGTTCTATTTCTTTAAACTTCTTCATATGAGTTGCAATTGCGTCTAGGGAAATGCAGGAGACCTTCGATATGATGATGCAATAGGTCCATTGTTGGGACTTTCTGTTTGTTCTCCAAAGGCGTTTGTCGAGTGTTCATTAAGAAAGTTTTTGTACAAGTTTCTGAACGAACTCCGTAAGAAAAGTTCTCCAAAAGTTCCCTACGAAAGAATCCTTTGAAGCGTCTTGTCATCACAAGTATTTTAACACTTTGTAG
The DNA here is from genome assembly GCA_011799875.1 of Thinopyrum elongatum. NCBI lineage: Eukaryota > Viridiplantae > Streptophyta > Magnoliopsida > Poales > Poaceae > Thinopyrum > Thinopyrum elongatum. The sequence goes on from CM022299.1 coordinate 619,914,369, forward strand.
AGCCAAAACGGACTCCGTATGAGTTAGATATGTAGTTTCAGTTAACACTGCACAAAACTGAATCTGAATGACAGTTACAGACTAGTTCTTGTGTAGTTGGATTCGATTCTTTCTGTTCTATTCCTCTAAACATGTCCATATGAGATGCAATTACGACTAGGGAAATATAGGAGATCTTAGTTATGGTTATGCACTAGGTCCACAGCTGGGACTTTGTGTATGTTCTCCAAAGGGGTTTGTCGAGTGTTCACTAAGAAAGTTTTTGTACAAGTTTCTGAACGAACTCCTTAAGAAAAGTTCTCCAAAAGTTCCCTACGAAAGAGTCCTTCGTAGCATCTGGTCGTCAGGAGTATTTTAACTAGTTGTAGAGCCAAAACGGACTCCGTATGAGTTAGATATGCAGTTTCAGTAAACACTGCACAAAACTGATTCTGAATGGCAGTTACAGACTAGTTCTTGTGTAGTTGGATTCGATTTTTTCTGTTCTATTTGCCTAAACATGTCCATATGAGGTGCAATTACGTCTAGGGAAATATAGGAGATCTTAGTTATGATGATGCACTAGGTCCACAGCTGGGACTTTGTGTATGTTCTCCAAAGGCGTTTGTCGAGTGTTCATTAAGAAAGTTTCTATACAACTTTCTGAATGAACTCAAGAGAATTTCTCCAAAAGTTCCCTACTGGTAGTATACTTTGAAGCATATGGTCTTCATGAGTTTTTTGACTACTTGTGGTGCCAAAACGGACTCCGTATGAGTCAGATATCCATGTTTTATTTAACACCGCGCAAAATTGATTCCAAAAGTTTTATACCAGTTCTTGTGTGTTTAGATTCAATTTTTCCGGTTGTATTTAACTAAACATCTCCTTATGAGATGCAATTACGTCTAGGGAAATGCAGGAGACATTAGTTATGGTGATTCTCTAGGTCCACGGTGTAACACCCCCAGTGGTTAGCCACAGTAATCCCATTTTGATAATGCCAAGTTAGCATGATTATCAGTGCATGATCATCATTAACATCATATTGCATTTCAACTCCTAAGTAAAAATCCAAATTTAAATGAAAGTGAAATATAATAGTTGTGCAACATAAAAACTAAATTGTTCATTAAATAGCAAATAAATCAGAGACAATTCTAAAATTGGAACCAACATCATTAGAGTTGGGTAAGTGACTCAAACATCCCCAAACAGTGACTAAAGACAATATTTAATTACCTTTTATTTAATCTAAAATAAATATGAAAATATATTTACCCCAAACTAGTTTTTGGTGGTAGGATATATTGTGCTGTGATTTGTGGGCCAGCTCTCATATTTTACAAAACTCATTTGGATGCCTAACTATTTGCGAATCAGAGAAAAGAATAAATAAAAAGAAAAAGAGAAAACAAATAAAAATAAAAATAAAAAGAGAACCCCCCCCCTCCGGCCCAACTGGGCCACGGCCACGAGGCCGGCCCAGCTCCCGCCCCCTCCCTGGCCTATATGGCCCCCGGGGGTCAACCCGAACCCCCACCCCACCGACACCCCAGTCCTCCCCCCCCCCGATCCAGAAATTCTGTGGATCGGAGCGAAAGAAAAAAGTAGAGGAAGAGAAGAATAGGTGAAAGTAGAATGGAAGGGAATACTAAAGCGAAGAAATAGAAGGAAAATGACATGAAATGTGCAGACGGCAGCATCCTCCTCCTTGCCACGCTCGCAGCCCCGCGCCTCACCGCGCCCTCGGCGCCCGACGCCGCCTCGCCGCGCGTGGATGCCGTCGCCACCTCATCTCCATCGCCGGACGGCCTCCCCGCCTCCGACGCCGTCTTCCCTGAGCCCCGCTGCCCCGTGCCCTACTAACCGCCGTGAGCCGCGCCCCTCGCTTCTCCTCCTTTTCCCCGTGTCCGCGTTCGCCACCGCCGCCCCCAGCGCGGCCTGCTCGCGCTCCGACCGCGGCGACTGCGCCCCCCATGCGCAGCTCGCCTCGCCCACCGCTCGCGCTCGCGCACGCCGCGCACGACCGCGCCGCACTCCGCCCTCACCGCTGCTGCGGCTGCTGCTCCTCCGCCGCCGCCGTTGCCCCGCTCCGGCTCCGGCCACCCCGCGCCCGCGACCACCCCCCTCCCGCACGCGCCGCCGCGCCCTGCGCCCGCTCGCCCCTGGCCTCGCCGTGCCCGCTGTGCCCGCACGTCCGCGCTCGCTATGGCCTCTCGGGCCACAGACATGTGGGGCCGAAGCCCTGTGCCGCTGACAGAATGGGCCCACGGCCCAGAAACGAAAAAAATAATTAAAAAATAAAAATAAAGATAATAATTAATAAAAATAATTAGTTAATTAAATAATTAATTAAGTTAATTAATCCTGTTTAATTAGACTAATTAATTAGTTAACTTAATTAACCCTAATGACTGATGACGTCAGCATGATGTCATGCTGACGTCATCATTTACTATTCTGGATAATTTTTATTTTAAATAATTAAATAAATTCCAGAAATTCATAAAAACTTTAGAAAATCATATTAAATAATCTGTAACTCCGATGGAAAAACTTTGTACATGAAAGTTGCTCAGAACGACGAGACGAATCCGAATGCGCGGTCCGTTCGTCCGTCACATGTCCCTAACTATCCGAACATGCAACCGTTCCCCTCCGGTCATCTGTCTGACAAATGTCCGGAACCGGGAAAACATTCCCGGATGAATCCCACCTTCGCCAGTATCACCCGGCACTGCGTTAGATCACCTCCGTCACCGCGTATTGCCATGTTATGCTTTGTGCTGCACTTGTTCGCTGAGTATTTATACTGTTTCCTCCCCCTCTTCTCTCTTGGTAGCCCCCCCGACACCGACGTCGTCCCCGAGACTGACGCAGCTCCGGAGCCCGAAGACAGCATTGACAACCTTGCCCTTGCCGCCGAGCAACCAGGCAAGCCCCCCTTTTGAGCATACCAATATCGCCCATTCTATTTCTCATGCTTGCATTAGAATTGCTGCTGCTACTGCTTTACCTATTCTGATGCATAGCCTGTTCATTGTAGCCTGCTGTTGATAATTACCTGCATAACCTAAACTGCTTAGTATAGGCTGGGTAGAGACCTATCAGTGACCCCACTTATCCCGACTGCCGCGCTGGATTGTCAGAAGACCCGATCAACGAGAATTGAAGACCAGGCCCCGACACCGCACATCACCCCCCTTAGTTGTAACGACACTGCAGCGTTACTATCGAGTGCCGAGGGTGAAACCTCTTGTAGCACTCCTGATGTTAACTCTGTAGAGTAGCTATTCGGTCGTGGTCATCGAGGGTGATTCCTCCTTCACCACTTCCGGTAACGACGCTGTCGTACAACACCTCAAGTGTGAACCCAGCGAGGGTGATTCCTCCGAGTTCACCTTGACGGATACATCGAGTGGGAAATCAAACGAGGGTGATACCTCAAATTCCCCCGATGTTTTGGACACACGGATACTTGGACTGTACTGTTGATTACTTGGAAAGGCGGGTCGACCCTGAGGGGTACCCGCGTGCGCCTGAGAGGCGAGTGTTGTGAAGACGGGTGCCAGTGTGGTGCCCGAGTGGTGAATACGAGGCGCGGCCGGGCATTCTTAACCCTTGCAGCAAGTCCTCGAGACGGGGCGACGGGGTCACATCTTTCGTGAGTCTCTGCTCGTTACCGCAAGCCCCTAGTCCTAACGATTTGGATAATTGATCCGAGCATGCCTCTGGTCTGATAGCACTAACCATCACGTGGGCATAGTATGGGCGTTCTGCATCGTATGCATCAGCCGAAAGCTCTGTCAGACGTCCAGTTCAGCAGTGCGGCATGGAGTGATTGGCGCCATTGTGGTGGTGCTTGGATCTGAGCCATGTGCGCAACGACCCGGAGGGTGAGGGGCGATGGCCAAGACCCCCTTGCGCTTAGGATGTAGACCGGTGGGGACCTCTCTGCTGAGCTGTAGGTAGGGTTGCGATGTGTCGTTTGGCCGAGGCCGGGCATGACCCAGGAAAGTGTGTCCGGCCGGAGTTAATCGAGCGTGTTGGGTAAGTTGGTGCACCCCTGCAGGGAAGAAAACTTCTATCGATAGCCTGTCCTACGGTAAAGGACACTCGGAGTTGTATCCTGATTGATATAATTTAGAACTGGATACTTGGATACTATGGCTCTGGGATTGCTTCTCGCAGGGAGTCGAGAAGGGATCTCAGGACGAGGTTGATGACTGTATGGCTCTGGGATTGCTTTCTCGCAGGGAGTCGAGAAAGGATCTCTGGGTGAGGTTGAGACTTAATGATACTGCTACATTATGTTGTACTGTTCTACTCTCTTCTATTTCTGCAAGACCGCTGACGATGCTAGTCTTCGATAAGACTAGGCCTTCTCTCTATTCTAGCATTTCTGCAGCCCAGTCCACATATACAGCCTCCCTTTGAAAATGTTGCATATGTAGTGTAGATCCTTGCTTGCTGAGTACTTCTGAGTACTCACGGTTGCTTTGTTTACCTTTTCTCCCCATATCAGTTTGACGTGACCAAGATGATGGAGCCCCTGAGACAGATGCCCCGTCGATCGACTACTACTACTACCCAGAGGATGGATACTTCTATGAGTTGACTAACGACTAGGAGTAGGATTGGAGGGTCCCAGGCAGGAGGCCTACGCCTTTCGATCGTAGTGTTTTATCTTGCCCCGCCTTTCTATAGGCCTTTCTGTTTCTCTTTTAATATCTATACTCAGATATCTGATGCTTCCGCTGACGCTTGTACCCAAGCTTATGTATACGAGCCCTCGAGGCCCCTGGCTTGTAATATAAAGCTTGTATGACTTTATTTATGTTTTAGAGTTGTGTTGTGATATCTTCCCGTGAGTCCTTAGGCTTGATCGTGAGCATTTGCATGTATGATTAGTGCACGATCGGGCCGGTGGCGTCACACACGGCTGGGACTTTGTGTATGTTCTCCAAAGGCGTTTGTCGAGTGTTCATTAAGAAAGTTTCTGTACAAGTTCTGCAACAAACTCCTTAATGAAAATTCTCCAAAAGTTCCCTACAAAAGAATCCTTTGAAGCACCTGGTCATCACGAGCGTTTTGACTACTTGTGGAGCCAAAATGGACTCTGTATTAGTCAGATATCCATGTTTCACTTAGCACTGCGCAAAACTTATTCCGAACAAAAGTTACACACTAGTTCTAGGGTAGTTGGATTCGATTTTTTCCATTCCATTTCCTTAAACATCTCCATATGAGATGCAATTGCATCTAGGGAAATGCAGGGACCTTAGTTATGATGATGCACTAGGTCCACAGCTGGGACTTTGTGTATGTTCTCTAAGGGCGTTTGTCGAGTGTTCATTCAGAAAGTTTTTGTACAAGATTCTAAATGAACTCCTTAAGAAAAGTTCTCCAAAAGTTCCCTACGAAAGAATCTTTTGAAGCGTCTGGTCATCACGAGTTTTCTGACTACTTGTAGAGCCAAAACGGACTACGTATGAGTTAGATATGCAGTTTTAGTTAACATTGCACAAAATTGATACCGAAAGTTATAGGCCAGTTCTTATGTATTTGGATTCAATTTTTCTGGTTCTATTTCCATAAACATCTCCATATGAGATGCAATTACATCTAGGGAAATGCAGGAGACATTAGTTATGGTGATTCACTAGGTCCACGGCTGGGACTTTGTGTATGTTCTCCAAAGGCGTTTGTCGAGTGTTCATTAAGAAAATTTCTGTACAAGTTTTGAAATGAACTCCTTAAGGATAATTCTCCAAAAGTTCCCTACAAAAGAATCCTTTGAAGCACCTGGTCGTCACAAGCGTTTTGACTACTTGTGGAGCCAAAAGGGACTCTGTATTTGTCAGATATCTGTGTTTCACTTAGCACTGCGCAAAACTTATTCCGAACGACAGTTACACACTTGTTCTTGTGTAGTTGGATTCGATTTTGTCCATTCCATTTCCTTAAATATCTCCATATGAGATGCAATTGCGTCTAGGGAAATGCAGGAGACCTTAGTTATGATGATGCACTCGGTCTACAGCTGGGACTTTGTGTATGTTCTCTAAAGGCGTTTGTCGAGTTTTCATTAAGAAAGTTTTTTACAAGTTTCTGAATGAACTCCTTAAGAAAAGTTCTCCAAAAGTTCCCTACGAAAGAATCTTTTGAAATGTCTGGTGATCATGAGTATTTTAACTACTTGTAGGGCCAAAACGGACTCTGTATGAGTTAGATATGCGGTTTTAGTTAACACTGCGCAAAACTGATTCTGAATGACTGTTACAGACTAGTTCTTGTGTAGTTGGATTTGATTTTTTTCTGTTCTATTCCTCTAAACACGTCCATATGAGATGCAATTACGTCTAGGGAAATATAGGAGATCTTAGTTATGGTGATGCACTAGGTCCACAGCTGGAACTTTGTGCATGTTCTCCAAAGGCGTTTGTCGAGTGTCCATTAAGAAAGTTTTTGTAGAAGTATCCGAAGGAACTCCTTAAGAAAAATTCTCGAAAAGTTCCCTATGACAGAATCCTTTGAAGCGTCTTGTCGTCACGAGTATTTTAACTACTTGTAGACCCAAAACGGACTCCGTATGAGTTAGATATGCAGTTTTAGTTAACACTGCGCAAAACCGATTCTGAATGACAGTTACAGACTAGTTCTTGTGTAGTTGGATTCGATTTTTTCTGTTTTATTCCCCTAAACATGTCCATATGAGATGTAATTACATCTTGGTAAATATAGGATATCTTAGTTATGGTGATGCAATAGGTCCACTGCTGGGACTTTGTGTATGTTCTCCGAAGGCGTTTGTCGAGTGTTCATTAAGAAAGGTTCTATACAACTTTCTGAATGAACTCCTTACGAGAAGTTCTCCAAAAGTTAACTACTGGTAGTATGCTCTGAAGCACATGGTCGTCACGAGTTTTTTGACTACTTGTGCAGCCAAAACGAACTCCGTATGAGTCAGATATCCATTTTTTAGTTAACAACACGCAAAATTTATTCCGAAAGTTATAGACCAGTTCTTGTTTATTTGCATTCAATTTTTCTGGTTCTATTTCCCTAAACATATCCATATTAGATGCAATTATGTCTAGGTAAATGCAGGAGACGTTTGTTATGGTTATTCACTAGGTCCATGGCTGGGACTTTGTGTATGTTCTCCCAAGGCATTTGTCGAGTGTTCATGAAGAATGTTTCAGTACAAGTTTTGGAACGAAGTCCTTAAGGAAAATTCTCCAAAAGTTCCCTACAGAAGAATCCTTTGAAGCGCCTGGTCGTCATGAGCATTTTGACTACTTGTGGAGCCAAAATGGACTATGTAATAGTCAGATATCCACGTTTCACTTAGCACTGCGCAAAACTTATTCCGAACGACAGTTACACACTAGTTCTTGTGTAGTTGGATTCGATTTTTTCCGTTCTATTTACTTAAACATCTCCATATGAGTTGCAATTGTGTCCAGGGAAATGCAGGAGACCTTAGTTATGATGATGCACTAGGTTCACAGCTGGGACTTTGCGTATGTTCTCCAAAGGCGTTTGTCGAGTGTTCCTTAAGAACGTTTTTGTACAAGTTTCTGAACGAACTCCTTAAGAAAAGTTCTCCAAAAGTTCCCTACAAAAGAATCCTTTGAACCGTCTGGTCATCACGAGTATTTTAACTACTGGTAGAGCCAAAACGGACTCCGTATGAGTTAGATATGCAGTTTCAGTTAACACTGCACAAAACTGATTCTGAATTACAGTTATAGACTAGTTCTTGTGCAGTTGGATTCAATTTTTTCTGTTCTATTCCTCTAAACATCTCCATATTAGATGCAATTACGACTAGGGAAATATAGGAGATCTTAGTTATGGTGATGCACTAGGTCCACAGCTGGGACTTTGTGTATGTTCTCCGAAGGTGTTTGTCGAGTATTCATTAAGAAAGTTTTTGTACAAGTTTCTGAACGAGCTCCTTAAGAAAAGTTCTCCAAAAGTTCCTTACAAAAGAATCCTTTGAAGCATCTGGCCGTCACGAGTATTTTAACTACTTGTAGAGCCAAAACGGACTCCGTATGAGTTAGATATGCAGTTTCAGTAAACACTGCGCAAAACTGATTCTGAATGACAGTTACAGACTAGTTCTTGTGTAGTTGGATTCGATTTTTTCTGTTCTATACCCCTAAACATGTCCATATGAGATGCAATTACATCTAGGAAAATATAGGAGATCTTAGTTATGGTGATGCACTAGGTACACAGCTGGGACTTTCTGTATGTTCTCCAAAGGTGTTTGTCGAGTGTTCATTAAGAAAGTTTCTATACAACTTTCTGAATGAACTCCTTAAGAGAACTTCTCCAAAAGTTCCCTAATGGTAGTATACTTTGAAGCATATGGTGTTCACGAGTTTTTTGACTACTTGTGGAGAAAAAACGGAGTCCGAATGAGTCAGATATCAATGTTTTAGTTAACAGCGCGCAAAATTGATTCCGAAAGTTATATACCAGTTCTTGTGTGTTTAGATTCAATTTTTCCGGTTCTATTTCACTAAACATCTCCATATGAGATGCAATTACATCTAGGGAATTGCAGGAGACATTAGTTATCTTGATTCACTAGGTCCACGGCTCGGACTTTGTGTATGTTCTCCAAAGGCGTTATTCGACTGTTCATTAAGAAAGTTTCTGTACAAGTTTTAGAACAAACTCCTTGAGGAAAATTCTCTAAAAGTTACCTACAAAAGAATCCTTTGAAGCACCTGGTCGTCATGAGCGTTTTGACTACTTGTGGAGCCAAAACGGACTCTGTATTATTCCGATATCCACGTTTCACTTAGCACTGCAAAAAACTTGTTCCGAACGACAGTTACACACTAGTTCTTGTGTAGTTGGATTTGATTTTTTCCATTCCATTTCCTTAAACATCTCCATATGAGATGCAATTGCGTCTAGGGAAATGCAGGGACCTTAGTTATGATAATGCATTAAGTCCACAGCTGGGACTTTGTGTATGTTCTCTAAAGGCGTTTGTCGAGTGTTCATTAAGAAAGTTTTTGTACAAGTTTCTGAACGAACTCCTTAAGAAAAGTTCTCCAAAAGATCCCTACGAAAGAATCTTTTGAAACGTCTGGTCATCACGAGTATTTTAACTACTTGTAGAGCCAAAACGGACTACGTATGAGTTAGGTATGCTGTTTTATTTAACATTGCGCAAAACTGATTATGAATGGCAGTTACAGACTAGTTCTTGTGTAGTTGGATTTGATTTTTTCTGTTCTATTCCTCTAAACATGTCCATATGAGATGTAATTACATCTAGGGAAATATAGGAGATCTTAGTCATGGTGATGCACTAGGTCCACAGCTGGAACTTTGTGTATGTTCTCCAAAGGCGTTTGTCGAGTGTTCATTAAGAAAGTTTTTGTACAAGTTTCAGAACGAACTCCTTAAGAAAAGTTCTCCAAAAGTTCCCTACAAAAGAATCCTTCGTAGCGTCTGGTCGTCAGGAGTATTTTAACTAGTTGTAGAGCAAAACGGACTCCGTATGAGTTAGATATGCAGTTTCAGTAAACACTGCGCAAAACTGATTCTGAATGACAGTTAAAGACTAGTTCTTGTGTAGTTGGATTCGATTTTTTCTGTTCTATTCGCCTAAACATGTCCATATGAGATGCAATTACGTCTAGGGAAATATAGGAGATCTTAGTTATGACGATGCACTAGGTCCAAAGCTGGGACTTTGTGTATGTTCTCCAAAGGCGTTTGTCGAGTGTTCATTAAGAAAGTTTCTATACATCTTTCTGAATGAACTCAAGAGAAGTTCTCCAAAAGTTCCCTACTGGTAGTATACTTTGATGCATATGGTCTTCATGAGTTTTTTGACTACTTGTGGTGCCAAAACGGACTCCGCATGAGTCAGATATCCATGTTTTATTTAACCCCGCGCAAAATTGATTCCGAAAGTTATATACCAGTTCTTGTGTGTTTAGATTCAATTTTTCCGGTTGTATTTAACTAAACATCTCCTTATGAGATGCAATTACGTCTAGGGAAATGCAGGAGACATTAGTTATGGTGATTCACTAGGTCCACGGCTGGGACTTTGTGTATGTTCTCCAAAGGCGTTTGTCGAGTGTTCATTAAGAAAGTTTCTGTACAAGTTCTGCAACAAACTCCTTAAGGAAAATTCTCCAAAAGTTCCCTACAAAAGAATCCTTTGAAGCACCTGGTCATCACGAGCGTTTTGACTACTTGTGGAGCCAAAATGGACTCTGTATTAGTCAGATATCCATGTTTCACTTAGCACTGCGCAAAACTTATTCCGAACGACAGTTACACACTAGTTCTTGTGTAGTTGGATTCGATTTTTTCCATTCCATTGCCTTAAACATCTCCATATGAGATGCCATTGCATCTAGGGAAATGCAGGGACCTTAGTTATGATGATGCACTAGGTCCACATGTGGGACAAACTTTGTGTATGTTCTCTAAGGGCGTTTGTCGAGTGTTCATTAAGAAAGTTTTTGTACAAGATTCTAAACGAACTCCTTAAGAAAAGTTCTCCAAAAGTTCCCTACGAAAGAATCTTTTGAAGCGTCTAGTCATCACGAGTTTTTTGACTACTTGTAGAGCCAAAACGGACTACGTATGAGTTAGATATGCAGTTTTAGTTAACATTGCACAAAATTGATACCAAAAGTTATAGGCCAGTTCTTGTGTATTTGGATTCAATTTTTCTGGTTCTATTTCCCTAAACATCTCCATATGAGATGCAATTACATCTAGGGAAATGCAGGAGACATTAGTTATGGTGATTCACTAGGTCCACGGCTGGGACTTTGTGTATGTTCTCCAAAGGCGTTTGTCGAGTGTTCATTAAGAAAATTTCTGTACAAGTTTTTAAATGAACTCCTTAAGGATAATTCTCCAAAAGTTCCCTACAAAAGAATCCTTTGAAGCACCTGGTCGTCACGAGCGTTTTGACTACTTGTGGAGCCAAAAGGGACTCTGTTTTAGTCAGATATCTGTGTTTCACTTAGCACTGTGCAAAACTTTTTCCGAACGACAGTTACACACTTGTTCTTGTGTAGTTGGATTCGATTTTTTCCATTCCATTTCCTTAAACATCTCCATATGAGATGGAATTGTGTGTAGGGAAATGCAGGAGACCTTAGTTATGTTGATGCACTAGGTCCACAGCTGGAACTTTGTGTATGTTCTCTAAAGGCGTTTGTCGAGTGTTCATTAAGAAAGTTTTATTACAAGTTTCTGAATGAACTCCTTAAGAAAAGTTCTCCAAAAGATCCTACAAAAGAATCTTTTGAAGTGTCTGGTCACCATGAGTATTTTAACTACTTGTAGGGCCAAAACGGACTCCGTATGAGTTAGATATGCGGTTTTAGTTAACACTCCGCAAAACTGATTCTGAATGACAGTTACAGACTAGTTCTTGTGTAGTTGGATTTGATTTTTTCTGTTCTATTCCTCTAAACACATCCATATGAGATGCAATTACGTCTAGGGAAATATAGGAGATCTTAGTTATGGTGATGCACTAGGTCCACAGCTGGAACTTTGTGTATGTTCTCCAAAGGCGTTTGTCGAGTGTCCATTAAGAAAGTTTTTGTAGAAGTTTCCGAAGGAACTCCTTAAGAAAATTTCTCCAAAAGTTCCCTATGACAGAATCCTTTGAAGCGTCTGGTCGTCACGAGTATTTTAACTACTTGTAGACCCAAAACGGACTCCGTATGAGTTAGATATGCAGTTTTAGTTAACACTGCGCAAAACTGATTCTGAATGACAGTTACAGACTAGTTCTTGTGTAGTTGGATTCGATTTTTTCTGTTCTATTCCAATAAACATGTCCATATGAGATGTAATTACGTCTTGATAAATATAGGATATCTTAGTTATGGTGATGCAATAGGTCCACTGCTCGGACTTTGTGTATGTTCTCCGAAGGCGTTTGTCGAGTGTTCATTAAGAAAGGTTCTATACAACTTTTTGAATGAACTCCTTAAGAGAAGTTCTCCAAAAGTTAACTACTGGTAGTATGCTTTGTAGCACATGGTCGTCACGAGTTTTTTGACTACTTGTGGAGCCAAAACGAACTCCGTATGAGTTAGATATCCATTTTTCAGTTAACAACGCGCAAAATTGATTCCAAAATTTATAGACCAGTTCTTGTGTATTTGCATTCAATTTTTCTGGTTCTATTTCGCTGAACATATCCATATGAGATGCAATTACGTCTAGGGAAATGCAGGAGATGTTAGTTATGGTTATTCACTAGGTCCACGGCTGGGACTTTGTGTATGTTCTCCCAAGGCATTTGTCGAGTGTTCATTAAGAAAGTTTCTGTACAAGTTTTGGAACGAAGTCCTTAAGGAAAATTCTCCAAAAGTTCCCTACAGAAGAATCCTTTGAAGCGCCTAGTCGTCATGAGCATTTTGACTACTTGTGGAGCCAAAACGGACTATGTATTAGTCAGATATCCATGTTTCAATTAGCACTGCGCAAAACTTATTCCGAACGACAGTTACACACTAGTTCTTGTGTAGTTGGAGCCGATTTTATCCGTTCTATTTACTTAAACATCTCCATATGAGTTGCAATTGTGTCTAGGGAAATGCAGGAGACCTTAGTTATGATGATGCACTAGGTTCACAGCTGGGACTTTGCGTATGTTCTCCAAAGGCGTTTGTCGAGTGTTCATTAAGAACATTTTTGTACAAGTTTCTGAATGAACTCCTTAAGAAAAGTTCTCCAAAAGTTCCCTACAAAAGAATCCTTTGAACCGTCTGGTCATCACGAGTATTTTAACTACTTGTAGAGCCAAAACGGACTCCGTATGAGTTAGATATGCAGTTTTAGTTAACACTGCACAAAACTGATTCTGAATGACAGTTATAGACTAGTTCTTGTGTAGTTGGATTCAATTTTTTCTGTTCTATTCCTCTAAACATGTCCATATTAGATGCAATTACGACTAGGGAAATATAGGAGATCTTAGTTATGGTGATGCACTAGGTCCACAGCTGGGACTTTGTGTATGTTCTCCAAAGGCGTTTGTCGAGTATTCATTAAGAATTTTTTTGTACAAGTTTCTGAACGAGCTCCTTAAGAAAAGTTCTCCAAACGTTCCCTATGAAAGAATCTTTTGAAACGTCTGGTCATCACGAGTATTTTAACTACTTGTAGAGCCAAAACGGAATCCGTATGAGTTAGATATGCAGTTTTATTTAACATTGCGCAAAACTAATTTTGAATGGCAGTTACAGACCAGTTCTTGTGTACTTGGATTTGATTTTTTCTGTTCTATTCCTCTAAACATGTCCTTAGTTATGATGATGCACTAGGTTCACAGCTGGAACATTGTGTATGTTCTCCGAAGCCGTTTGTTGAGTGTTCATTAAGAAAGTTTTTGTACAAGTTTCTGAACGAATTCCTTAAGAAAAGTTCTCCAAAAGTTCCCTACGAAAGAATCCCTCGTAGCGTCTGGTCGTCAGGAGTATTTTAACTAGTTGTAGAGCCAAAACGGACTCCGTATGAGTTAGATATGCAGTTTCAGTAAACACTGCGCAAAACTGATTCTGAATGACAGTTACAGACTAGTTCTTGTGTAGTTGGATTCGATTTTTTCTGTTCTATTCGCCTAAACATGTCCATATGAGATGCAATTACGTCTAGGTAAATATAGGAGATCTTAGTTATGATGATGCACTAGGTCCACAGCTGGGACTTTGTGTATGTTCTCCAAAGGCGTTTGTCGAGTGTTCATTAAGAAAGTTTCTATACAACTTTCTGAATGAACTCAAGAGAAGTTCTCCAAAAGTTCCCTACTGGTAGTATACTTTGAAGCATATGGTCTTCATGAGTTTTTTGACTACTTGTGGTGCCAAAACGGACTCCGTATGAGTCAGATATCCATGTTTTATTTAACACCGCGCAAAATTGATTCCGAAAGTTATATACCAGTTCTTGTGTGTTTTGATTCAATTTTTCCGGTTGTATTTAACAAAACATCTCCTTATGAGATGCAATTACGTCAAGGGAAATGCAGGAGACATTAGTTATGGTGATTCACTAGGTCCACGGCTGGGACTTTGTGTATGTTCTCCAAAGGCGTTTGTCGAGTGTTCATTAAGAAAGTTTTTGTACAAGTTTCTGAACGAACTCCTTAAGAAAAGTTCTCCAAAAGATCCCTACGAAAGAATCTTTTGAAACATCTGGTCATCACGAGTATTTTAACTACTTGTAGAGCCAAAACGGACTACGTATGAGTTAGGAATGCTGTTTTATTTAACATTGCGCAAAACTGATTATGAATGGCAGTTACAGACTAGTTCTTGTGTAGTTGGATTTGATTTTTTCTGTTCTATTCCTCTAAACATGTCCATATGAGATGTAATTACATCTAGGGAAATATAGGAGATCTTAGTCATGGTGATGCACCAGGTCCACAGCTGGAACTTTGTGTATGTTCTCCAAAGGCGTTTGTCGAGTGTTCATTAAGAAAGTTTTTGTACAAGTTTCAGAACAAACTCCTTAAGAAAAGTTCTCCAAAAGTTCCCTACAAAAGAATCCTTCGTAGTGTCTGGTCGTCAGGAGTATTTTAACTAGTTGTAGAGCAAAACGGACTCTGTATGAGTTAGATATGCAGTTTCAGTAAACACTGCGCAAAACTGATTCTGAATGACAGTTACAGACTAGTTCTTGCGTAGTTGGATTCGATTTTTTCTGTTCTATTCGCCCAAACATGTCCATATGAGATGCAATTACGTCTAGGGAAATATAGGAGATCTTAGTTATGATGATGCACTAGGTCCAAAGCTGGGACTTTGTGTATGTTCTCCAAAGGCGTTTGTCGAGTGTTCATTAAGAAAGTTTCTATACATCTTTCTGAATGAACTCAAGAGAAGTTCTCCAAAAGTTCCCTACTGGTAGTATACTTTGAAGCATATGGTCTTCATGAGTTTTTTGACTACTTGTGGTGCCAAAACGGACTCCGTATGAGTCAGATATCCATGTTTTATTTAACACCGCGCAAAATTGATTCCGAAAGTTATATACCAGTTCTTGTGTGTTTTGATTCAATTTTTCCGGTTGTAATTAACAAAACATCTCCTTATGAGATACAATTACGTCTAGGGAAATGCAGGAGACATTAGTTATGGTGATTCACTAGGTCCACGGCTGGGACTTTGTGTATGTTCTCCAAAGGCGTTTGTCGAGTGTTCATTAAGGAAGTTTCTGTACAAGTTCTGCAACAAACTCCTTAAGGAAAATTCTGCAAAAGTTCCCTACAAAAGAATCATTTGAAGCACCTGGTCATCACGAGCGTTTTGACTACTTGTGGAGCCAAAATGGACTCTGTATCTGTCAGATATCCATGTTTCACTTAGCACTGCGCAAAACTTATTCCGAACGACAGTTACACACTAGTTCTTGTGTAGTTGGATTCGATTTTTTCCATTCCATTGCCTTAAACATCTCCATATGAGATGCAATTGCGTCTAGGGAAATGCAGGGACCTTAGTTATGATGATGCACTAGGTCCACAGCTGGGACTTTGTGTATGTTCTCTAAGGGCGTTTGTACAAGTTTCTGAATGAACTCCTTAAGAAAAGTTCTCCAAAAGTTCCCTACGAAAGAATCTTTTGAAGCATCTGGTCATCACGAGTTTTTTGACTACTTGTAGAGCCAAAACGGACTACGTATGAGTTAGATATGCAGTTTTAGTTAACATTGCACAAAATTGATACCGAAAGTTATAGGCCAGTTCTTATGTATTTGGATTCAATTTTTCTGGTTCTATTTCCATAAACATCTCCATATGAGATGCAATTACATCTAGGGAAATGCAGGAGACATTAGTTATGGCGATTCACTAGGTCCACAGCTGGGACTTTTTGTATGTTCTCCAAAGGCGTTTGTCGAGTGTTCATTAAGAAAATTTCTGTACAAGTTTTGAAATGAACTCCTTAAGGATAATTCTCCAAAATTTCCCTACAAAAGAATCCTTTGAAGCACCTGGTCATCACGAGCGTTTTGTCTACTTGTGGAGCCAAAAGGTACTCTGTATTAGTCAGATATCTGTGTTTCACCTAGCACTGCGCAATACTTATTCCGAACGACAGTTACACACTTGTTCTTGTGTAGTTGGATTCAATTTTTTCCATTCCATTTCCTTAAACATCTCCGTATGAGATGTAATTGCGTCTAGGGAAATGCAGGAGACCTTAGTTATTATGATGCACTAGGTCCATAGCTGGGACTTTGTGTATGTTCTCTAAAGGCGTTTGTCGAGTGTTCATTAAGAAAGTTTTTGTACAAGTTTCTGAATGAACTCCTTAAGAAAAGTTCTCCAAAAGTTCCCTATGAAAGAATCTTTTGAAGTGTCTGGTCATCACAAGTATTTTAACAGCTTGTAGGGCCAAAACGGACTCCGTATGAGTTAGATATGCGGTTTTAGTTAACACGGCGCAAAACTGATTCTGAATGACAGTTACAGACTAGTTCTTGTGTAGTTTGATTTGATTTTTTCTGTTCTATTCCTCTAAACACATCCATATGAGATGCAATTACGTCTAGTGAAATATAGGAGATCTTAGTTATGGTGATGCACTAGGTCCACAACTAGAACTTTGTGTATGTTCTCCAAAGGCGTTTTTCGAGTGTCCATTAAGAAAGTTTTTGTAGAAGTTTCCGAAGGAACTCCTTAAGAAAAGTTCTCCAGAAGTTCTCTATGACAGAATCCTGTGAAGCGCCTGGTCGTCACGAGTATTTTAACTACTTGTAGAGCCAAAACGGACTCCGTATGAGTTAGATATGCAGTTTTAGTTAACACTGCGCAAAACTGATTCTGAATGACAGTTACAGACTAGTTCTTGTGTAGTTGGATTCAATTTTTTCTATTCTATTCCCCTAAATATGTCCATATGAGATGTAATTACGTCTTGGTAAATATAGGATATCTTAGTTATGCTGATGCAATAGGTACATTGCTAGGACTTTGTGTATGTTCTCCGAAGGCGTTTGTCGAGTGTTCATTAAGAAAGGTTCTATACAACTTTCTGAATGAACTCCTTAAGAGAAGTTCTCCAAAAGTTAACTACTGGTAGTATGCTTTGAAGCACATGGTTGTCATGAGTTTTTTGACTACTTGTGGAGCCAAAACGAACTCCGTATGAGTCAGATATCCATTTTTCAGTTAACAACGCGCAAAATTGATTCTGAAAGTTATAGACCAGTTCTTGTGTATTTGCATTCAATTTTTCTGGTTCTATTTCCCTAAACATATCCATATGAGATGCAATTACGTCTAGGGAAATGCAGGAGATGTTAGTTATGGTTATTCACTAGGTCC
Source organism: Thinopyrum elongatum (assembly GCA_011799875.1). Taxonomy (NCBI): domain Eukaryota; kingdom Viridiplantae; phylum Streptophyta; class Magnoliopsida; order Poales; family Poaceae; genus Thinopyrum; species Thinopyrum elongatum. Next base: position 619,931,707 of record CM022299.1, read on the forward strand.
ACGGCTGCGACTTTGTGTATGTTCTCCCAAGGCATTTGTCGAGTGTTCATTAAGAAAGTTTCTGTACAAGTTTTTGAACGAAGTCCTTAAGGAAAATTCTCCAAAAGTTCCCTACAAAAGAATCCTTTGAAGCGCCTGGTCATCTTGAGCATTTTGACTACTTGTGGAGCCAAAACGGATTATGTATTAGTCAGATATCCACGTTTCACTTAGCACTGCGCAAAACTTATTCCGAACGACAGTTACACACTAGTTCTTGTGTAGTTGGATTTGATTTTTTCCGTTCTATTTACTTAAACATCTGCATATGAGTTGCAATTTTGTCTAGGGAAATGTAGGAGACCTTAGTTATGATGATGCACTAGGTCCACAGCTGGGACTTTGTGTATGTTCTCTAAGGGCGTTTGTCGAGTGTTCATTAAGAAAGTTTTTGTACAAGATTCTAAACGAACTCCTTAAGAAAAGTTCTCCAAAAGTTCCCTACAAAAGAATCCTTTGAAGCACCTGGTCGTCACGAGCGTTTTGACTACTTGTGGAGCCAAAAGGTACTTCGTATTAGTCAGATATCTGTGTTTCACTTAGCACTGCGCAAAACTTATTCCGAACGACAGTTACACACTTGTTCTTGTGTAGTTGGATTCGATTTTTTCCATTCCATTTCCTTAAACATCTCCATATGAGATGTAATTGCGTCTAGGGAAATGCAGGAGACCTTAGTTATGATGATGCCCTAGGTCCACAGCTGGGACTTTGTGTATGTTCTCTAAAGGCGTTTGTCGAGTGTTCATTAAGAAAGTTTTTGTACAAGTTTCTTAATGAACTCCTTAAGAAAAGTTCTCCAAAAGTTCCCTACAAAAGAATCTTTTGAAGTGTCTGGTCATCACGAGTATTTTAACTACTGGTAGGGCCAAAACGGACTCCGTATGAGTTAGATATGCGGTTTTAGTTAACACTGCGCAAAACTGATTCTGAATGACAGTTACAGACTAGTTCTTGGGTAGTTTGATTTGATTTTTTCTGTTCTATTCCTCTAAACACGTCCATATGAGATGCAATTACGTCTAGGGAAATATAGGAGATCTTAGTTATGGTGATGCACTATGTCCACAGCTGGAACTTTGTGTATGTTCTCCAAAGGCGTTTGTCGAGTGTCCATTAAGAAAGTTTTTGTAGAAGTTTCCGAAGGAACTCCTTAAGAAAAGTTCTCCAAAAGTTCCCTATGACAGAATCCTTTGAAGCGTCTGGTCGTCACGAGTATTTTAACTACTTGTAGAGCCAAAACGGACTCCGTATGAGTTTGATATGCAGTTTTAGTTAACACTGCGCAAAACTGAGTCTGAATGACAGTTACAAACTAGTTCTTGTGTAGTTGGATTCGATTTTTTCTGTTCTATTCCCCTAAATATGTCCATATGAGATGTAATTACATCTTGGTAAATATAGGATATCTTAGTTATGCTGATGCAATAGGTCCATTGCTGGGACTTTGTGTATGTTCTCCGAAGGCGTTTGTCGAGTGTTCATTAAGAAAGGTTCTATACAACTTTCTGAATGAACTCCTTAAGAGAAGTTCTCCAAAAGTTAACTACTGTTAGTATGCTTTGAAGCACATGGTCGTCACGAGTTTTTTGACTACTTGTGGAGCCAAAACGAACTCCTTATGAGTCAGATATCCATTTTTCAGTTAAGAACGCGCAAAATTGATTCCGAAAGTTGTAGACCAGTTTTTTGTATTTGCATTCAATATTTCTGGTTCTATTTCCCTAAACATATCCATATGAGATGCAATTACGTCTAGGGAAATGCAGGAGACGTTAGTTATGGTTATTCACTAGGTCCACGGCTGGGACTTTGTGTATGTTCTCCCAAGGCATTTGTCGAGTGTTCATTAAGAAAGTTTCTGTACAAGTTTTGGAACGAAGTCCTTAAGGAAAATTCTCCAAAAGTTCCCTACAGAAGAGTCCTTTGAAGCACCTGGTCTGCATGAGCATTTTGACTACTTGTGGAGCCAAAACGGACTATGTATTAGTCAGATATCCACGTTTCACTTAGCACTGCGCAAAACTTATTCCGAACGACAGTTACACACTAGTTCTTGTGTAGTTGGATTCGATTTTTTCCGTTCTATTTACCTAAACACCTCCATATGAGTTGCAATTGTGTCTAGGGAAATGCAGGAGACCTTAGTTATGATGATGCACTAGGTTCACAGCTGGGACTTTGCGTATGTTCTCCAAAGGCGTTTGTCGAGTGTTCATTAAGAACATTTTTGTACAAGTTTCTGAATGAACTCCTGAAGAAAAGTTCTCCAAAAGTTCCCTACAAAAGAATCCTTTGAACCGTCTGGTCATCACGAGTATTTTAACTACTTGTAGAGCCAAAACGGACTCCGTATGAGTTAGATATGCAGTTTCAGTTAACACTGCACAAAACTGATTCCGAATGATAGTTATAGACTAGTTCTTGTGTAGTTGGATTCAATTTTTTCTGTTCTATTCCTCTAAACATGTCCATATTAGATGCAATTACGACTAGGGAAATATAGGAGATCTTAGTTATGGTGATGCACTAGGTCCACAGCTGGGACTTTGTGTATGTTCTCCAAAGGCGTTTGTCGAGTATTCATTAAGAAAGTTTTTGTACAAGTTTCTGAACGAGCTCCTTAAGAAAAGTTCTCCAAAAGTTCCCTACGAAAGAATCCTTTGAAGCATCTGGCCGTCACGAGTATTTTAACTACTTGTAGAGCCAAAACGGACTCTTTATGAGTTAGATATGCAGTTTCCGTAAACACTGCGCAAAACTGATTCTGAATGACAGTTACAGACTAGTTGTTGTGTAGTTGGATTCGATTTTTTCATTTCTATGCCCCTAAACATGTCCATATGAGATGTAATTACATCTAGGAAAATATACGAGATCTTAGTTATGGTGATGCACTAGGTACACAGCTGGGACTTTGTGTATGTTCTCCAAAGGCGTTTGTCGAGTGTTCATTAAGAAAGTTTCTATACAACTTTCTGAATGAACTCCTTAAGATAACTTCTCCAAAAGTTCCCTACTGGTAGTATACTTTGAAGCATATGGTTTCACGAGTTTTTTGACTACTTGTGGAGCCAAAACGGACTCCGTATGAGTCAGATATCCATGTTTCAGTTAACAGCGCGCAAAATTGATTCCGAAAGTTATATACCAGTTCTTGTGTGTTTAGATTCAATTTTTCCGGTTCTATTTCACTAAACATCTCCATATGAGATGCAATTACATCTAGGGAATTGCAGGAGACATTTGTTATGGTGATTCACTAGGTCCATGGCTCGGACTTTGTGTTTGTTCTCCAAAGGCGTTTGTCGACTGTTCATTAAGAAAGTTTCTGTACAAGTTTTGGAACGAACTCCTTAAGGAAAATTCTCTAAAAGTTCCCTACAAAAGAATCCTTTGAAGCACCTGGTCGTCATGAGCATTCTGACTACTTGTGGAGCCAAAACGGACTCTGTATTATTCAGATATCCACGTTTCACTTAGCACTGCAAAAAAATTATTCCGAACGACAGTTACACACTAGTTCTTTTGTAGTTGGATTCGATTTTTTCCATTCCATTTCCTTAAAAATCTCCATATGAGATGCAATTGCGTCTAGGGAAATGCAGGGACCTTAGTTATGATGATGCATTAAGTCCACAGCTGAGACTTTGTGTATGTTCTCTAAAGGCGTTTGTCGAGTGTTCATTAAGAAAGTTTTTGTATAAGTTTCTGAACGAACTCCTTAAGAAAAGTTCTCCAAAAGATCCCTACGACAGAATCTTTTGAAACGTCTGGTCATCATGAGTATTTTAACTACTTGTAGAGCCAAAACGGACTCCGTATGAGTTAGATATGCAGTTTTATTTAACATTGCGCAAAACTGATTATGAATGGCAGTTACAGACTAGTTCTTGTGTAGTTGGATTTGATTTTTTCTATTCTATTCCTCTAAACATGTCCATATGAGATGCAATTACATCTAGGGAAATATAGGAGATCTTAGTTATGGTGATGCACTAGGTCCACAGCTGGAACTTTGTGTATGTTCTCCAAAGGTGTTTGTCGAGTGTTCATTAAGAAAGTTTTTGTACAAGTTTCTGAACGAACTCCTTAAGAAATGTTCTCCAAAAGTTCCCTACGAAAGAATCCATTGAAGTGTTTGGTTGTCATGAGTATTTTAACTACTTGTAGACCCAAAACGGACTCCGTATGAGTTAGATACGCAGTTTCAGTTAACACCGTGCAAAACTGATTCTGAATGACAGTTATAGACTAGTTCTTGTGTAGTTGGATTCGATTTTTTCTATTCTATTCCCCTAAACATGTCCATATTAGATGCAATTACGACTATGGAAATATAGGAGATCTTAGTTATGATGATGCACTAGGTCCACAGCTGGGACTTTGTGTATGTTCTCCAAAGGCGTTTGTCGAGTGTTCATTAAGAAAGTTTCTATACAACTTTCTGAATGAACTCAAGAGAAGTTCTCCAAAAGTTCCCTACTGGTAGTTTACTTTGAAGCATATGGACTTCATGAGTTTTTTGAATACTTGTGGTGCCAAAACGGACTCCGTATGAGTCAGATATCCAAGTTTTATTTAACACCGCGCAAAATTGATTCCGAAAGTTATATACCAGTTCTTGTGTGTTTAGATTCAATTTTTTCGGTTGTATTTAACTAAACATCTCCTTATGAGATGCAATTATGTCTAGGGAAATGCAGGAGACATTAGTTATGGTGATTCACTAGGTCCACGGCTGGGACATTGTGTATGTTCTCCAAAGGCATTTGTCGAGTGTTCATTAAGAAAGTTTCTGTACAAGTTCTGCAACAAACTCCTTAAGGAAAATTCTCCAAAAGTTCCCTACAAAAGAATCCTTTGAAGCACCTGGTCATCACAAGCATTTTGACTACTTGTGGAGCCAAAATGGACTCTGTATTAGTCAAATATCCATGTTTCACTTAGCACTGCGCAAAACTTATTCCGAACGACAGTTACACACTTGTTCTTGTGTAGTTGGATTCGATTTTTTCCATTCCATTTCCTTAAACATCTCCATATGAGATGCAATTGCGTCTAGGGAAATGCAGGAGACCTTAGTTATGATGATGCACTAGGTCCACAGCTGGGACTTTGTGTATGTTCTCTAAAGGCGTTTGTCGAGTGTTCATTAAGAAAGTTTTTGTACAAGTTTCTGAATGAACTCCTGAAGAAAAGTTCTCCAACAGTTCCCTACGAAAGAATATTTCGAAGTGTCTGGTCATCATGAGTATTTTAACTACTTGTAGGGCCAAAACGGACTCCGTATGAGTTAGATATGCGGTTTTAGTTAACACTGCGCAAAACTGATTCTGAATGACAATTACAGACTAGTTCTTGTGTAGTTGGATTTGATTTTTTCTGTTCTATTCCTCTAAACACGTCCATATGAGATTCAATTACGTCTAGGGAAATATAGGAGATCTTAGTTATGGTCATGCACTAGGTCCACAGCTGGAACTTTGTGTATGTTCACCAAAGGCGTTTGTCGAGTGTCCATTAAGAAAGTTTTTGTAGAATTTTCCGAAGGAACTCCTTAAGAAAAGTTCTCCAAAAGTTCCCTATGACAGAATCCTTTGAAGCGTCTGGTCGTCACGAGTATTTTAACTACTTGTAGAGCCAAAACGGACTCCGTATGAGTTAGATATGCAGTTTTAGTTAACACTGCGCAAAACTGATTCTGAATGACAGTTACAGACTAGTTCTTGTCTAGTTGGATTCGGATTTTTCTGTTCTATTCCCCTAAACATGTCCATATGAGATGTAATTACGTCTTGGTAAATATAGGATATCTTAGTTATGGTGATGCAATAGGTCCACTGCTGGGACTTTGTGTATGTTCTCCGAAGGCGTTTGTCGAGTGTTCATTAAGAAAGGTTCTATACAACTTTCTGAATGAACTCCTTAAGAGAAGTTCTGCAAAAGTTAACTACTTGTAGTATGCTTTGAAGCACATGGTCGTCACGAGTTTTTTGACTACCTGTGGAGCCAATACGAACTCCGTATGAGTCAGATATCCATTTTTCAGTTAACAACGCGCAAAATTGATTACAAAAATTATAGACCAGTTCTTGTGTATTTGCATTCAATTTTTCTGGTTCTATTTCCCTAAACATATCCATATGAGACGCAATTACGTCTAGGGAAATGCAGGAGACGTTAGTTATGGTTATTCACTAGGTCCACGGCTGGGACTTTGTGTATGTTCTCCCAATGCATTTGTCGAGTGTTCATTAAGAAAGTTTCTGTACAAGTTTTGGAACGAAGTCCTTAAGGAAAATTCTCCAAAAGTTCCCTACAGAAGAATCCTTTGAAGCGCCTGGTCGTCATGAGCATTTTGACTACTTGTGGAGCCAAAACGGACTATGTATTAGTTAGATATCCACGTTTCACTTAGCACTGCGCAAAACTTATTCCGAACGACAGTTAAACACTAGTTCTTGTGTAGATGGATTCGATTATTTCCGTTCTATTTACTTAAACATCTCCATATGAGTTGCAATTGTGTCTAGGGAAATGCAGGAGACCTTAGTTATGATGATGCACTAGGTTCACAGCTGGGAATTTGCGTATGTTCTCCAAAGGCATTTGTCGAGTGTTCATTAAGAACGTTTTTGTACAAGTTTCTGAATGAACTCCTTAAGAAAAGTTCTCCAAAAGTTCCCTACAAAAGAATCCTTTGAACCGTCTGGTCATCACGAGTATTTTAACTACTTGTAGAGCCAAAATGGACTCGGTATAAGTTAGATATGCAGTTTCAGTTAACACTGCACAAAACTGATTCTGAATGACAGTTATAGACTAGTTCTTGTGTAGTTGGATTCAACTTTTTCTGTTCTATTCCTCTAAACATGTCCATATTAGATGCAATTACGACTAGGGAAATATAGGAGATCTTAGTTATGGTGATGCACTAGGTCGACAGCTGGGACTTTGTGTATGTTCTCCAAAGGCGTTTGTCGAGTGTTCATTAAGAAAGTTTCTATACAAATTTTTGAATGAACTCCTTAAGAGAACTTCTCCAAAAGTTCCCTACTGGTAGTATACTTTGAAGCATATGAGTCAGATATCCATGTTTCAGTTAACAGCGCGCAAAATTGATTCCGAAAGTTATATACCAGTTCTTGTGTGTTTAGATTCAATTTTTCCGGTTCTATTTCACTAAACATCTCCATATGAGATGCAATTACATTTAGGGAATTGCAGGAGACATTAGTTATGGTGATTCACTAGGTCCACGGCTCGGACTTTGTGTATGTTCTCCAAAGGCGTTTGTCGACTGTTCATTAAGAAAGTTTCTGTACAAGTTTTGGAACAAACTCCTTAAGGAAAATTCTATAAAAGTTCCCTACAAAAGAATCCTTTGAAGCACCTGGTCGTCTTGAGCGTTTTGACTACTTGTGGAGCCAAAACGGACTCTGTATTATTCAGATATCCCCGTTTCACTTAGCACTGCAAAAAACTTATTCCGAACGAGAGTTACACACTAGTTCTTGTGTAGTTGGATTCGATTTTTTCCATTCCATTTCCTTAAACATCTCCATATGAGATGCAATTGCGTGTAGGGAAATACAGGGACCTTAGTTATGATGATGCATTAAGTCCACAGCTGGGACTTTGTGTATGTTCTCTAAAGGCGTTTGTCGAGTGTTCATTAAGAAAGTTTTTGTACAAGTTTCTGTGACGCCCCCGGCCCGATCATGCACTATTCATACACGCAAATGCACACGATCAAGCCTAAGGACTCACGGGAAGATATCACAACACAACTCTAAAACATAAATAAAGTCATACAAGCTTTATATTACAAGCCAGGGGCCTCGAGGGCTCGAATACATAAGCTTGCGAACAAGCGTCAGCGGAAGCATCAGATATCTGAGTACAGATATTAAATAGAAACAGAAAGGCCTTTAGAAAGGCGGGGCAAAATAAAACACTACGATCGAAAGGCGAAGGCCTCCTGCCTGGGACCCTCCGATCCTACTCCTGGTCGTCAGTCAACTCATAGTAGTATCCATCCTCTGGGTAGTAGTAGCGATCGTCGGCGAGGATAGCTGTCTCAGGGGCTCCGTCATCTTGTTACGACAAACTGATATGGGGAGAAAAAGGAAAACAAAGCAACCATGAGTACTCAGAAGTACTCAACAAGCAAGGGTCTACACTACATATGCAACATTATCAAGGGGAGGCTGTATATGTGGACTGGGCTGCAGAAATGCCAGAATAGAGAGAAGGCCTAGTCCTATCGAAGACTAGCATCTTCAGCGGTCTTGCAGCAGTAGAAGAGAGTAGAACAATACCATATAATGTAGCAGTAATAATATCAACCTCACCCAGAGATCCTTTCTCGACTCCCTGCGAGAAAGCAATCCCAGAGCCATATAGTCATCAACCTCGTCCTGAGATCCCTTCTCGACTCCCTGCGAGAAGCAATCCCAGAGCCATATATACAGGTCTCATCACAGGTATCCAGTTCTAAATTGTATCAATCAGGATACAACTCCGAGTGTCCTTTACCGTAGGACCGGCTATCGATAGAAGTGTTCTTCCCTGCAGGGGTGCACCAACTTACCCATCACGCTCGCTTAACTCCGGCCGGACACACTTTCCTGGGTCATGCCCGGCCTCGGCCAAACAACACACCGCAACCCGACCTACAGCTCAGCAGAGAGGTCCCCGTCGGTCTACATCCTAAGCGCTCAGAGGTCTTGGGCCATCGCCCTGTGCACTCCGAGTCGTTGCGCGCAGGGAGAAGCCTGGCACCAGGAGGGCGCCGGTCCGTCCGTGCCGCCATGCTGAACTGGACGTCTGACAGAGCTTTCGGCTGATGCTACGATGCAGAACGCCCATACTATGCCCACGTGATGGTTAGTGCTATCAGACCAGAGGCCTGCTCGGATCAAATATCCAAATCGTAAATGGTCTAGGGGCTTGCGGAAACGAGCAGAGACTCACGATCGATGTGACCCCGTCGCCCCGTCTCGAGGACTTGCGGCAAGGGCCATGAATGCCCGGCCGCGCCTCGTATTCATCACTCGGGCACCATCCAGGTCAACCCGTCTCGTAAAAGACTGTCGGGAACTCAGGTCCACCTCTACTGGGCGGTACCGCCTGTCCCTTCAGTCCTGTAGTAAAAGTAACTTCCTCGGGTCCCCCTTCGGGGGCCGACCCGTCTCTATCAAGGTTCAGCAGTAAAGTCACAGTAACCGTGTGTCCATAACATCAAGGAAATCCGAGGTATCACCCTCGACGGATGCCCACTCGATGTAACCGTCAAGTCGAACTTAGGAGGAATCACCCTCGATGAGTTCACACTTGATGTGTTGTACGACAGGGTCGTATCGAAAGTGGAGAAGGAGGAATCACCCTCGATGACCACGACCAAATAGCTGCTCTACAGAGTTAACATCAGGAGTGCTGACGAGGTATCACCCTCGACACTCGATAGTAACGTTGCAGTGTCGTTACAACTAAGGGGGGGTGATGTGCGGTGTCGGGGCCTGGTCTTCAATCCCGTTGATCGGGTCTTCTGACGATCCAGCGCGGCAGTCGGGATAAGTGGGGTCACTGATAGGTCTCTACCCAGCCTAGACTAAACAGTTTAGGATATGTAGGTAATTATCAACAGCAGGTTACAATGAACAGGCTATGCATCAGAATAGGTAAAGCAGCAGCAGCAGCAGCAATTCTAATGCAAGCATGAGAAAAAGAATGGGCGATATCGGGATGATCAAAGGGGGGGCTTGCCTGGTTGCTCGGCGGCAAGGGCAAGGTCGTCTATGGTGTCTTCGGGATCCGGAGCTGCGTCGGTCTCGGGGACGACGTCGGGGTCGGGGGCTATCGAGAGAGAAGAGGGGGAGGAAACAGTATAAATATATAGCAAACATGAGCATGACGAGGTACGACATGATAATACGCAGTGCCGGGTGTATCCTAACGTATGGTTGCACGTTACCGAGGAAGGAGGGATCCATCCGGGAATGTTTTCCCGGTTCCGGGCATTTGTCAGACAGATGACCGGAGAGGAACGGTTGCAAGTTCGGATAGATAGGGACGCGTGACGGACGAACGGACCGCGTATCCGGACTCGTCTCGAAATTCTGAGAAACTTTCATGTATAAAGTATTTTCATCGGAGTTACAGATTATTTTATATGATTTTCTAAAGCTTTTATTAATTTTCTGGAATTTATTTAATTATTATATTCAACATTATCCAGAATAGTAACTGATGACATCAGCATGACATCATGCTGATGTCAGCAGTCATTAGGGTTAATTAACAGTAGTTAATTAGGTTAATTAGGTTAGGTTAATTAACAGGATTAATTAAGTTAATTAATTAATTAAATTTAATTATTACTATTATTATTTTTATTTAATCTTAATCCTATGTTTTTTTAAAACGTTTGGGGGATGTGGGCCCCTCTGCTTGAGACGGGTGGAAAAGAAAACGAGGCGAGAATAAGGCCGAAAGAGGGGGAGGGGGAGGGGAAGAAAGAATCGGGAGAAGCAGAAGAAGAAATGGTGAGAAAAGGAGGGGAGACGGCGAGAGAAGGAGGGGAGAAGAGGAGAGGTGCATAGGAGAGGTGGAGGGAGAGAGAGAGGAGAGGCGGGGGAGGAGGAGGAGAGGAGAGGAGAGGAGAAAGCAGCGGAGCGAGCGGGAGGGGAGTGGACGCGGCTCGTGGCGCGGGGTGACGGATCCGGAGGGGGCAACGGCGGCGGAGGAGAGCAGCAGCCGCAGCAGCGGTGAGGGCGGAGTGCGGCGCGGGTCGTGCGCGGCGTGCGCGGAGCGCAAGCGGTGGGCGAGGGAGCTGGGATGGGGGGGGGGGGCGAGGGTCGGAGCGCGGGGAGCGTGGGAGGGGGTGGTGGGGGGGTGGCGAACGCGGACACGGGGGAAAAGGAGGAGAAGCGAGGGGCGCAGCTCACGGCGGTTAGTAGGGACGGGGGCAGCGGGGCTCGGGGACGACGGCGTCGGAGGCGGGGAGGCCGTCCGGGAGGAGAAGCGATAGGGTGGCGACGGCGTCCACGCGCGGCGAGGTGGCGTCGGGCGCCGAGGGCGCGGTGAGGCGCGGGGTGCGAGCGTGGAAAGGAGGAGGAGGCGGCCGGCGGCGGGGAGGCAGGCCGGCGATGGCGTCGGGGAAGGCCGGCCGGGACGGGCGCCGAGGCGGCGCGGGCGACGGGGTTCGATCCCGATCCAGAATTTCTGGATCGGGGGGGGGAGAGGAGCGGGGGGGGGATTAGGGTTTCGGGGTGAGGGGAGGGGGTTATAGGCCCGGGGTGGGCCGGCCTGGGTGGTGGCCTGGTGGCCAGCTGGGCACGGCCCAGTTGGTCCGGGGGGGGGGGGCTTTTCCTTTTTACTTTTTTTTTATATTATTTATTTTCCTTTTCTGTTTTCTCTTTTATTTTTATTCCAAAAGACTTTTGTAAAATATGAGACTTGCTCCATTATTTACAGTGCATTATCTGTCACTGCTAGAAATTGGTTTGGGGTCCATATCTTTTTGTTTGGATTTTATTTAAATTGAAAAAGGATTAAACAGTGTTATGTTGCTGCTGTTCCTTGTTGTTCGAGTCCTTTTACAATTCCAACAAATGTTGCAATTATTTTTATAAATGCTATGAGAATATTTGCAACATGATGCACATTTTAGTTTTCAGGTTTGGACAACTTTTATTTTCCACTTTTATTTAAATTTGGATTTGACTTGGGAGTTGAAATACAATATGATGCAAATGATGATCATGCACTGTTAATCATGCTGATGTGGCATAATCAAAAGGGTGATTACTGTAGTTAACCACTGGGGGTGTTACAAATCTCCTCTACTAATAAGAATTCTCATCCCGAGAATTAAGAAGTAGAAGGAAAAAGTTCGGGGTATTTCCGCACGAAGATTATCCTCGCGTTCCCAAGTGGCTTCATCTTCAGTATGATTTGACCACTGCACTTTGAGGAACTTGGTAACCTTCTGACGGGTCCGACGTTCAGCTTCATCGAGAATGCGGATCGGATGTTCCTTATATGAAAGATCATCATGCAATTCGAGCATCTCGTGATCCACTGCTCGGTGCGGAGATTCCTTGAAGCATTTTCGAAGTTGCAACACATGGAAGACGTCGTGGATATGAGAGAATTGCGGCGGCAATTCCAATTTATATGCCACTTGACCACGTCTTGCAACAATGCGGAAAGGACCAATGTAGCGCGGAGCTAGCTTGCCCTTGATTCCAAAACGGTGAGTGCCCTTCACAGGGGTGACACGTAGATAAGCTTGATCACCAGGTTGATAAGTCAGACCCCATCGTTTGCGATCATAGTTGCTCTTCTGGCGGTCCTGAGCCGCCTTGAGATTTTCCCGGACAATACGAACTTGTTCTTCGGCGTGTTGAATAATATCCGGACCCACGAGCGGTCGTTCCCCAGTTTCTGACCAATTCAGAGGGGTTCGACATCTACGTCCATAGAGAACTTCGAAGGGGGCCATTTTCAAGCTGGCTTGATAGCTGTTGTTATAAGAGAACTCAGCATACGGAAGAGATTCTTCCCACTTCTTGCCGAAAGAAATAACACAAGCCCGAAGCATGTCTTCAAGCACTTGATTGACTCGTTCGACTTGGCCTTGGGATTGGGGGTGATAAGCTGAACTCCAGGTGATATGAGTTCCCATAGCTGTTTGAAAACTTTCCCAGAATTTGGAAGTGAAAAGACCGCCACGGTCCGAACTGATCTCCTTCGGAATACCGTGGAGTGAAACAATTCTGGAGATATATAATTCTGCTAACTGACTAGCAGTGATTGTCTCCTTGACAGGCAGGAAGTGTGCAACTTTGGAGAGTTGGTCGACGACGACAAGAATAGCGTCGTGACCCTTCTGTGACCTGGGAAGTCCTGTAATGAAATCCATCTGAACCTTGTCCCATTTCCATAAAGGAATAGGTAACGGTTGCAGAATTCCAGCAGGCTTCTGATGTTCTGCTTTAACGCGTCGACACACATCACATTCAGCAACATATCGAGCAATGTCTTGCTTCATTCTAGACCACCAGTACCTTTGACGGAGATCACGATACATCTTGGTGCTACCCGGATGAATAGACAGCGGGGTATCATGTGCCTCCTTCATGACTTTGTCAGTCATAAGCTCGAAGCGAGGTACGACAATGCGGTCTCTGAAATACAAGGTTCCATCTTCAGACAGCGAGAAATCCCTGTACTTTACAAGGTGAAGGTCTTTCTTCATCAGATCAACTTCAGCATCTTTAGCTTGCGCATTCTTAACAGCTTTCTCAAGATCTGGTTCAACAACCAAGGTTTTTAGGTATCCTTGAGGAACTATCTCGATATTTAGCTTTCGAAGCTCTTCATACAGAAGTGGTTGCTGTAGCTGAACCTCAAGTTCGCAGCAATAGGATTTGCGGCTCAACGCATCAGCCATTACATTAGCCTTGCCAGGGGTATAAGAAATACCCAAGTCATAGTCCGCAATGGTCTCCATCCATCTTTGCTGACGGAGGTTTAGAGAAGGTTGAGTGAACAAGTACTTCAGACTTTTATGATCCGTGTATATCTCGCAATGATTACCGAGGAGGTAATGTCGCCACAACTGCAGTGCATAGATCACAGCAGCTAGTTCTAGATCATGTACTGGATAATTCTCTTCATGTGGGCGCAATTGACGAGAGCCATAAGCAATCACTTTACGCTCTTGCATTAGGACACAGCCTAATCCTTCACGGGATGCGTCACAATAGATCACAAAGTCTTTGCGGGTATCTGGAGGAGATAGTACTGGGGTATTGTAACGGATTGACATCTGCCCCAGTGGATAAAGAATGTACTCTGGATGTATCCCGGCTCGAACAGCTGGTAGCTGCGTCGCAGGGTGTGGTGGAAACAAACGATCCATCTGAAATAGAGGAAACTCATGATTGTCCAAAGACAAGGAGAAGTATAACCGATCTCGGAGAGAAAGGTTAAACAAAACAATGGAAAGGAAAATGATTATCAGACTAATCAGATCAATGTCAGGGAAATCGCACATATATCCAGCTCTCCGGGTGGACGAGAATTACGAGATCCTAAGTGTCGGCGTTAGTAAACTTTAGTTAACCCGAAAGGAAGAGAGGTCAGAGTCCCAGAGTAAAGATGAGGAATAAAAGATACTAATACCACCCAATTGGCGACGTGGGCCCGTAAGCCACACAACCAAGTTAGTAAAACAGTTTTCCGGTTTCTAGACTCAACTTCGGCCAAGGAGTTGGAAAGGGGGTTCCTAGAGGCAGTCGGCTCTGATACCAACTTGTGACGCCCCCGGCCCGATCGCGCGCTATTCATACACGCAAATGCACACGATCAAGCCTAAGGACTCACGGGAAGATATCACAACACAACTCTAAAACATAAATAAAGTCATACAAGCTTTATATTACAAGCCAGGGGCCTCGAGGGCTCGAATACATAAGCTTGCGAACAAGCGTCAGTGGAAGCATCAGATATCTGAGTACAGATATTAAATAGAAACAGAAAGGCCTTTAGAAAGGCGGGGCAAAATAAAACACTACGATCGAAAGGCGAAGGCCTCCTGCCTGGGACCCTCCGATCCTACTCCTGGTCGTCAGTCAACTCATAGTAGTATCCATCCTCTGGGTAGTAGTAGCGATCGTCGGCGAGGATAGCTGTCTCAGGGGCTCCGTCATCTTGTTACGACAAACTGATATGGGGAGAAAAAGGAAAACAAAGCAACCATGAGTACTCAGAAGTACTCAGCAAGCAAGGGTCTACACTACATATGCAACATTATCAAGGGGAGGCTGTATATGTGGACTGGGCTGCAGAAATGCCAGAATAGAGAGAAGGCCTAGTCCTATAGAAGACTAGCATCTTCAGCGGTCTTGCAGCAGTAGAAGAGAGTAGAACAATACCATATAATGTAGCAGTAATAATATCAACCTCACCCAGAGATCCTTTCTCGACTCCCTGCGAGAAAGCAATCCCAGAGCCATACAGTCATCAACCTCGTCCTGAGATCCCTTCTCGACTCCCTGCGAGAAGCAATCCCAGAGCCATATATACAGGTCTCATCACAGGTATCCAGTTCTAAATTGTATCAATCAGGATACAACTCCGAGTGTCCTTTACCGTAGGACCGGCTATCGATAGAAGTGTTCTTCCCTGCAGGGGTGCACCAACTTACCCATCACGCTCGCTTAACTCCGGCCGGACACACTTTCCTGGGTCATGCCCGGCCTCGGCCAAACAACACACCGCAACCCGACCTACAGCTCCGCAGAGAGGTCCCCGTCGGTCTACATCCTAAGCGCTCAGAGGTCTTGGGCCATCGCCCTGTGCACTCCGAGTCGTTGCGCGCAGGGAGAAGGCTGGCACCAGGAGGGCGCCGGTCCGTCCGTGCCGCCATGCTGAACTGGACGTCTGACAGAGCTTTCGGCTGATGCTACGATGCAGAACGCCCATACTATGCCCACGTGATGGTTAGTGCTATCAGACCAGAGGCCTGCTCGGATCAAATATCCAAATCGTAAATGGTCTAGGGGCTTGCGGAAACGAGCAGAGACTCACGATCGATGTGACCCCGTCGCCCCGTCTCGAGGACTTGCGGCAAGGGCCATGAATGCCCGGCCGCGCCTCGTATTCATCACTCGGGCACCATCCAGGTCAACCCGTCTCGTAAAAGACTGTCGGGAACTCAGGTCCACCTCTACTGGGCGGTACCGCCTGTCCCTTCAGTCCTGTAGTAAAAGTAACTTCCTCGGGTCCCCCTTCGGGGGCCGACCCGTCTCTATCAAGGTTCAGCAGTAAAGTCACAGTAACCGTGTGTCCATAACATCAAGGAAATCCGAGGTATCACCCTCGACGGATGCCCACTCGATGTAACCGTCAAGTCGAACTTAGGAGGAATCACCCTCGATGAGTTCACACTTGATGTGTTGTACGACAGGGTCGTATCGAAAGTGGAGAAGGAGGAATCACCCTCGATGACCACGACCAAATAGCTGCTCTACAGAGTTAACATCAGGAGTGCTGACGAGGTATCACCCTCGACACTCCGATATAACGCCTGCAATGTCCGTTAACAAACTAAGGGGGGGTGATGTGGCGGTGTCGGGGCCTGGTTCTCAATCCCGTTGATCGGGTCTTCTGACGATCCAGCGCGGCAGTCGGGAATAGGGGTCACTGATGGTCTCTACCCACCCGCCTAGACTAAACAGTTAGGATATGTAGGTAATTATCAACACAGGTTACAATGAACAGGCTATGCATCAGAATAGGTAAAGCAGCAAGCAGCAGCAGCAATTCTAATGCAAGCATGAGAAATAGAATGGGCGATATCGGATGATCAAAGGGGGGGCTTGCCTGGTTGCTCGGCGGCGGGCAGGCAGGTCTTCTATGGGTCGTCGGATCGCTGACTCGTCGTCTCGGGGACGACGTCGGGGTCGGGCTATCGATAAGAAGAGGAAGGAGAAACAGTATAAATATATAGAAACATGAGCATGACAAGGTACGACATGATAATACGCAGTGGCCGGTGTATCCTAACGTATGGTTGCACGTTACCGAGGAAGGAGGATCCATCCGGGAATGTTTTCCCGGTTCCGGGCTTTGTCAGCAGATGACCGGAGAGGAACGGTTGCAAGTTCGGATAGATAGGGACGCGTGACGGACGACGGACCGCGTATCCGGACTCGTCTCGAAATTCTGAGAAACTTTCATGTATAAAGATTTTCATCACGGAGTTACGATTATTTATATATTTTTCTAAAGCTTTTATTAATTTTCTGGAATTATTTAATTATTATATTCAACATTATCCAGAAAGTAACTGATGACATCAGCATGACATCATGCTGAGTCAGCAGTCATTAGGGTTATTAACATAGTTAATTAGGTTATTAGGTTGTTAATTACAGGATTATTAAGTTAATAATTAAATTAATTTATTATTATACTATTATTATTTTATTTAATCTTAATCCATTTTTTTTAAAACGTTTGGGGGCTGTGGGCCCCTGCTGTCGGTGCCACAGAGGCCAAGCGGCGAACGGCGGGGTGCGGGCGGGGACGCCCACGGCGCAGCGCCGCCACGGGCGAAACGCGGCGGCGGGCGCGGCTGCGGCCGGAGGGGAGACGCGGCGGGGGAGCGGTGTAGGGCACGCGATACGCGGGCGCGGGGAGGCGGGCGGCCGGAGCGGAGCAAGCGCGCGAGCGGCGGAGTGACGCGGCTCGTGGGCGGCGGGGGGTGAGACCGGATCCGACGGGGCAACGGCGGCGAGGAGAGCAGCACCAGCAAGCGGTGAGGGCGGAGTGCGGCGGCGGTCGTGGCGCGGCGCGCAGCGCAAGCGGTGGCGAGGGCTGAGCTCGCCTGGGGGGCGCAGTCCCCGTCGGACCGAGCAGGCCGCTGGGGCGGCGGTGGCGAACGCGGACACGGGGAAAAGGAGAGAGAGGGGCGCAGCTCACAGGCTAGTAGGGCGGCAGGCAGCGGGGCTCGGGGACGACGGCGTCGAAGGCGGGGAGGCCGTCCGGCGACGGAGACGAGGTGGCGACGCGTCCACGCGGCGGAGGGGGCGTCGGGCGCCGAGGGCGCGGTGAGGCGCGGGGCTGCGAGCGTGGAAGGAGGAGGAGGGGCGGCCGCGGCGGGGCAGGCAGCCGGCGATGGCGTCGGGGAAGGCCGGCCGCGACGGCCGCCGAGGCGGCGCGGCGACGGCGTTCGATCCCGATCTAGAATTTCTGGATCGGGGGGCGGGGGGAGAGGAGCGAGGGGGGGGGGGATTAGGGTTTCGGGGTGAGGGGAGGGGTTATATAGGCCCGGGGTGGGCCGGCCTGGGTGGTGGCCTGGTGGCCAGCTGGGCCACGGCCAGTTGGTCCGTGGGGTGGGGGCTTTTCCTTTTTTTTACTTTTTTTTATATTATTTATTTTCCTTTTCTGTTTTCTCTTTTATTTTTATTCCAAAAGACTTTTGTAAAATATGAGACTTGCTCCATTATTTACAGTGCATTATCTGTCACTGCTAGAAATTGGTTTGGGGTCCATATCTTTTTGTTTGGCTTTTATTTAAATTGAAAAAGAATTAAACAGTGTTATGTTGCTGCTTTTCCTTGTTGTTTGAGTCCTTTTACAATTCCAACAAATGTTGCAATCATTTTTATAAATGCTATGAGAATATTTGCAACATGATGCACATTTTAGTTTTCAGGTTTGGACAACTTTTATTTTCCACTTTTATTTAAATTTGGATTTGACTTGGGAGTTGAAATACAATATGATGCAAATGATGATCATGCACTGTTAATCATGCTGACGTGGCATAATCAAAAGGGTGATTACTGTAGTTAACCACTGGGGGTGTTACAGTTTCTGAACGAACTCCTTAAGAAAAGTTCTCCAAAAGATCCCTACGACAGAATCTTTTGAAACGTCTGGTCATCACGAGTATTTTAACTACTTGTAGAGCCAAAACGGACTCCGTATGAGTTAGATATGCAGTTTTATTTAACATTGCGCAAAACTGATTATGAATGGCAGTTACAGACTAGTTCTTGTGTAGTTGGATTTGATTTTTTCTGTTCTATTCCTCTAAACATGTCCATATGAGATGCAATTACATCTAGGGAAATATAGGAGATCTTAGTTATGGTGATGCACTAGGTCCACAGCTGGAACTTTGTGTATGTTCTCCAAAGGCGTTTGTCGAGTGTTCATTAAGAAAGTTTTTGTACAAGTTTCTGAACGAACTCCTTAAGAAATGTTCTCCAAAAGTTCCCTACGAAAGAATCCATTGAAGTGTTTGGTCGTCACGAGTATTTTAACTACTTGTAGACCCAAAACGGACTCCGTATGAGTTAGATACGCAGTTTCAGTTAACACCGCGCAAAACTGATTCTGAATGACGGTTACAGTCTAGTTCTTGTGTATTTGGATTCGATTTTTCTGTTCTATTCACCTAAACATGTCCATATAAGATGCAATTACGTCTAGGGAAATATAGGACACCTTAGTTATGATGATGCACTAGGTCCACAACTGGGACTTTGTGTATGTTCTCCAAAGGCGTTTGTCGAGTGTTCATTAAGAAAGTTTCTATTCAACTTTCTGAATGAACTCAAGAGAAGTTCTCCAAAAGTTCCCTACTGGTAGTATACTTTGAAGCATATGGTCTTCATGAGTTTTTTGACTACTTGTGGTGCCAAAACGGACTCCGTATGAGTCAGATATCCATGTTTTATTTAACACCGCGCAAAATTGATTCCGAAAGTTATATACCAGTTCTTGTGTGTTTATATTCAATTTTTCGGGTTGTATTTAACTAAACATCTCCTTATGAGATGCAATTACGTCTAGGGAAATGCAGGAGACATTAGTTATGGTGATTCACTAGGTCCACGGCTGGGACTTTGTGTATGTTCTCCAAAGGCGTTTGTCGAGTGTTCATTAAGAAAGTTTCTATACAAGTTCTGCAACAAACTCCTTAAGGAAAATTCTCCAAAAGTTCCCTACAAAAGAATCCTGTGAAGCACCTAGTCATCAGGAGCGTTTTGACTACATGTGGAGCCAAAATGGACTCTGTATTAGTCAGATATCCATGTTTCACTTAGCACTGGGCAAAACTTATTCCGAACGACAGTTACACACTAGTTCTTGTGTTGTTGGATTCGATTTTTTCCATTCCATTGCCTTAAACATCTCCATATGAGATGCAATTGCGTCTAGGGAAATGCAGGGACCTTAGTTATGATGATGCACTATGTCCACAGCTGGGACTTTGTGTATGTTCTCTAAGGGCGTTTGTCGAGTGTTCATTAAGAAAGTTTTTGTACAAGATTCTAAACGAACTCCTTAAGAAAAGTTCTCCAAAAGTTCCCTACAAAAGAATATTTTGAAGCATCTGGTCATCACGAGTTTTTTGACTACTTGTAGAGCCAAAACGGACTAGTTGGATTCGATTTTTTCTGTTCTATTGCCCTAAACATGTCCATATGAGATGTAATTACGTCTTGGCAAATATAGGATATCTTAGTTATGGTGATGCAATAGGTCCACTGCTGGGACTTTGTGTATGTTCTCCGAAGGCGTTTGTCGAGTGTTCATTAAGAAAGGTTCTATACAACTTTCTGGATGAACTCCTTAAGAGAAGTTCTCCAAAAGTTAACTACTGGTAGTATGCTTTGAAGCACATGATCGTCACGAGTTTTTTGACTACTTGTGGAGCCAAAATGAACTCCGTATGAGTCAGATATCCATTTTTCAGTTAACAACGCGCAAAATTGATTCCGAAAGTTATAGACCAGTTCTTGTGTATTTGCATTCAATTTTTCTGGTTCTATTTCCCTAAACATATCCATATGAGATGCAATTACGTCTTGGGAAATGCAGGAGACGTTAGTTATGGTTATTCACTAGGTCCACGGCTGGGACTTTGTGTATGTTCTCCCAAGGCATTTGTCGAGTGTTCATTAAGAAAGTTTCTGTACAAGTTTTGGAACGAAGTCCTGAAGGAAAATTCTCCAAAAGTTCCCTACAGAAGAATCCTTTGAAGCGCCTGGTTGTCATGAGCATTTTGACTACTTGTGGAGCCAAAACGGACTATGTATTAGTCAGATATCCACGTTTCACTTAGCACAGCGCAAAACTTATTCCGAACGACAGTTACACACTAGTTCTTGTGTAGTTGGATTCGATTTTTTCCATTCTATTTAAATAAACATCTCCATATGAGTTGCAATTGTGTCTAGGGAAATGCAGGAGACCTTAGTTATGATGATGCACTAGGTTCACAGCTGGTACTTTGAGTATGTTCTCCAAAGGCGTTTGTCGAGTGTTCATTAAGAACGTTTTTGTACAAGTTTCTGAATGAACTCCTTAAGAAAAGTTCTCCAAAATTTCCCTACAAAAGAATCCTTTGAACCGTCTGGTCATCACGAGTATTTTAACTACTTGTAGAGCCAAAATGGACTCCTTATGAGTTAGATATGCAGTTTCAGTTAACACTGCACAAAACTGATTCTGAATGACATTTATAGACTAGTTCTTGTGTAGTTGGATTCAATTTTTTCTGTTCTATTCCTCTAAACATGTCCATATTAGATGCAATTACGACTAGGGAAATATAGGAGATCTTAGTTATGGTGATGCACTAGGTCCACAGCTAGGACTTTGTGTATGTTCTCCAAAGGCGTTTGTCGAGTATTCATTAAGAAAGTTTTTGTACAAGTTTCTGAACGAGCTCCTTAAGAAAAGTTCTCCAAAAGTTCCCTACGAAAGAATCCTTTGAAGCATCTAGCCGTCACGAGTATTTTAACTACTTGTAGAGCCAAAGCGGACTCCGTATGAGTTAGATATGCAGTTTCAGTAAACACTGCGCAAAACTGATTCTGAATGACAGTTACAGACTAGTTCTTGTGTAGTTGGATTCGATTTTTTCTGTTCTATACCCCTAAACATGTCCGTATGAGATGCAATTACATCTAGGAAAATATAGGAGATCTTAGTTATGGTGATGCACTAGGTACACAGCTGGGACTTTGTGTATGTTCTCCAAAGGCGTTTGTCGAGTGTTCATTAAGAAAGTTTCTATACAACTTTCTGAATGAACTCCTTAAGAGAACTTCTCCAAAAGTTCCCTACTGGTAGTATACTTTGAAGCATATGGTTTTCACGAGTTTTTTGACTACTTGTGGAGCCAAAACGGACTCCGTATGAGTCAGATATCCATGTTTCAATTAACAGCGCGCAAAATTGATTCCAAAAGTTATATACCAGTTCTTGTGTGTTTAGATTCAATTTTTCCTGTTCTATTTCACTAAACATCTCCATATGAGATGCAATTACATCTAGGGAATTGCAGGAGACATTAGTTATGGTGATTCACTAGGTCCATGGCTCGGACTTTGTGTATGTTCTCCAAAGGTGTTTGTCGACTGTTCATTAAGAAAGTTTCTGTACAAGTTTTGGAACGAACTCCTTAAGGAAAATTCTCTAAAAGTTCCCTACAAAAGAATCCTTTGAAGCACCTGGTCGTCATGAGCATTTTGACTACTTGTGGAGCCAAAACGGACTCTGTATTATTCAGATATCCACGTTTCACTTAGCACTGCAAAAAACTTATTCCGAACGACAGTTACACACTAGTTCTTGTGTAGTTGGATTCGATTTTTTCCATTCCATTTCCTTAAACATCTCCATATGAGATGCAATTGCATCTAGGGAAATGCAGGGACCTTAGTTATGATGATGCATTAAGTCCACAGCTGGGACTTTGTGTATGTTCTCTAAAGGCGTTTGTCGAGTGTTCATTAAGAAAGTTTTTGTACAAGTTTCTGAACGAACTCCTTAAGAAAAATTCTACAAAAGATCCCTACGAAAGAATCTTTTGAAACGTCTGGTCGTCATGAGTATTTTAACTACTTGTAGACCCAAAATGGACTCCGTATGAGTTAGATACGCAGTTTCAGTTAACACCGTGCAAAACTGATTCTGAATGACAGTTACAGACTAGTTCTTGTGTAGTTGTATTATATTTTTTCTATTCTATTCCCCTAAACTTGTCCATATGAGATGCAATTATGTCTAGGGAAATATAGGAGATCTTAGGTATGGTGATGCACTAGGTCCACAGCTGGGACTTTGTGTATGTTCTCCAAAGGCGTTTGTCGAGTGTTCATTAAGAAAGTTTCTATACAACTTTCTGAATGAACTCCTTAAGATAAGTTCTCCAAAAGTTACCTACTGGTACTATAATTTGAAGCATATGATCATCATGAGTTTTTTTTGACTACTTGTGGAGCCAAAATGGACTCCGTATGAGTCATATATCCATGTTTCAGTTAACACCGCGCAAAATTGATTCCGAAAGTTATATACCAGTTCTTGTGTGTTTAGATTCAATTTTTCCGGTTCTATTTCACTAAACATCTCCATATGAGATGCAATTACGTCTTGGAAAATGCAGGAGACATTAGTTATGGTGATTCACTAGGTCCACGGCTCGGACTTTGTGTATGTTCTCCAAAGGCGTTTGTCGAGTGTTCATTAAGAAAGTTTCTGTACAAGTTTTGGAACGAACTCCTTAAGGAAAATTCTCCAAAAGTTCCTTACACAAGAATCCTTTGAAGCACCTGGTCATCATGAGCAATTTGACTACTTGTGGAGCCAAAACGGACTCGGTCTTATTCAGATATCCATGTTTCACTTAGCACTGCGCAGAACTTATTCCGAACGACAGTTACACACTAGTTCTTGTGTAGTTGGATTCGATTTTTTCCATTCTATTCCCCTAAACATGTCCATATGAGATGCAATTATGCCTAGGGAAATATAGGAGATCTTAGTTAGGGTGATGCACTAGGTCCACTCCTGCGACTTTGTGTGTGTTCTCCGAAGGCGTTTGTCAAGTGTTCATTAAGAAAGTTTCTATACAACTTTCTGAATGAACTCCTTAAGAGAAGTTCTCCAAAAGTTCACTACTGGTAGTATGCTTTGAAGCACATGCTCGTCACAAGTTTTTTGACCACTTGTGGAGCCAAAACGGACTCTGTATGAGTCAGATATCCTTTTTTCAGTTAACACCGCACAAAATTGACTCCGACTGTTATAGACCAGTTCTTGTGTATTTGGATTCAATTTTTCCGCTTCTGTTTCCCTAAACATCTCCATATGAGATGCAATTAATTCTAGGGAAATGCAGGAGATGTTAGCTATGGTGATTCACTAGGTGCACGGCTGGGACTTTGTGTATGTTCTCCAAAGGCGTTTGTCGAGTGTTCATAAAGAAAGTTTCTTTAAAAGTTTTGGAACGAACTCCTTAAGGAAAATTCTCCAAAAGTTCTCTACAAAAGAATCCTTTGAAGCGCCTGGTCGTCATGAGCGTTTTGACTAATTGTGGAGCCAAAACGGACTCTGTATTAGTCAGATATCCACGTTTCACTTAGCACTGCGCAAAACTTATTCCGAACGACAGTTACATACTAGATCTTGTGTAGTTGGATTAGATTTTTTCCGTTCTATTTCCTTAAACTTCTCCATATGAGTTGCAATTGCGTCTAGGGAAATGCAGGAGACCTTAGTTATGATGATGCACTAGGTCCACAGCTGGGACTTTGTGTATGTTCTCCAAAGGCGTTTGTCGAGTGTTCATTAAGAAAGTTTTTGTACAAGTTTCTGAATGAACTACTTAAGAAAATTTCTCCAAAAGTTTCCTACAAAAGAATCCTTTGAAGCTTTTGGTCATCACAAGTATTTTAACTACTTGTAGAGCCAAAACGGACTCCGTATGAGTTAGATATGCAGTTTCAGTTAACACTGCAAAAAACTGATTCTAAATGACAGTTACAGACTAGTTCTTGTGTAGTTGGATTCAATTTTTTCTGTTCTATTCCCCTAAACATGTCCATAAGAGATGCAATTACGTCTAGGGAAATATACGAGATCTTAGTTATGGTGGTGCACTAGGTCCACAGCTGGGACATAGTGTATGTTCTTCGAAGGCGTTTGTCGAGTGTTCATTAAGAAAGTTTTTGTACAAGTTTCTGAACGAACTCCTTAAGATAAGTTCTCCAAAAGTTCCCTACAAAAGAATCCTTCATAGCGTCTGGTAGTCAGGAGTATTTTAACTAGTTGTAGAGCCAAAAGGGACTCCGTATGAGTTAGATATGCAGTTTCAGTAAACACTGCGCAAAACTGATTCTGAATGACAGTTACAGACTAGTTCTTGTATTGTTGGATTCAATTTTTTCTGTTCTATTCGTCTAAACATGTCCATATGAGATGCAATTACGTCTAGGGAAATATAGGAGATCTTAGTTATGATGATGCACTAGGTCCACAGCTGGGACTGTGTATGTTCTCCAAAGGCGTTTGTCGAGTGTTCATTAAGAAAGTTTCTATACAACTTTCTGAATGAACTCAAGAGAAGTTCTCCAAAAGTTCCCTACTGGTAGTATACTTTGAAGCATATGGTCTTCATGAGTTTTTTGACTACTTGTGGTGCCAAAACGGACTCCGTATGAGTCAGATATCCATGTTTTATTTAACACCGCGCAAAATTGATTCCGAAAGTTATATACCAGTTCTTGTTTGTTTAGATTCAATTTTTCCGGTTGTATTTAACTAAACATCTCCTTATGAGATGCAATTACGTCTAGGGAAATGCAGGAGACATTAGTTATGGTGATTCACTAGGTCCACGGCTGGGACTTTGTGTATGTTCTCCAAAGGCGTTTGTCGAGTGTTCATTAAGAAAGTTTCTGTACAAGTTCTGCAACAAACTCCTTAAGGAAAATTCTCCAAAAGTTCCCTACAAAAGAATCCTTTGAAGCACCTGGTCATCACGAGCGTTTTGACTTCTTGTGGAGCCAAAAGGGACTCTGTATTAGTCAGATATCCATGTTTCACTTAGCAATGCGCAAAACTTATTCCGAACGACAGTTACACACTAGTTCTTGTGTAGTTGGATTCGATTTTTTCCATTCCATTGCCTTAAACATGTCCATATGAGATTCAATTGCATCTAGGGAAATGCAGGAGACCTTAGTTATGATGATGCACGAGGTCCACAGCTGGGACTTTGTGTATGTTCTCCAAAGGCATTTGTCGAGTGTTCATTAAGAAAGTTTTTGTACAAGTTTCTGAATGAACTCCTTAAGAAAATTTCTCCAAAAGTTTCCTACAAAAGAATCCTTTGAAGCTTTTGGTCATCACAAGTATTTTAACTACTTGTAGAGCCAAAACGGACTCCGTATGAGTTAGATATGCAGTTTCAGTTAACACTGCAAAAAACTGATTCTAAATGACAGTTACAGACTAGTTCTTGTGTAGTTGGCTTCAATTTTTTCTGTTCTATTCCCCTAAACATGTCCATAAAAGATGCAATTACGTATAGGGAAATATACGAGATCTTAGTTATGGTGGTGCACTAGGTCCACAGCTGGGACATTGTGTATGTTCTTCGAAGGCGTTTGTCGAGTGTTCATTAAGAAAGTTTTTGTACAAGTTTCTGAACGAACTCCTTAAGATAAGTTCTCCAAAAGTTCTCTACGAAAGAATCCTTCATAGCGTCTGGTAGTCAGGAGTATTTTAACTAGTAGTAGAGCCAAAAGGGACTCCGTATGAGTTAGATATGCAGTTTCAGTAAACACTGCGCAAAACTGATTCTGAATGACAGTTACAGACTAGTTCTTGTGTAGTTGGATTCAATTTTTTCTGTTCTATTCGTCTAAACATGTCCATATGAGATGCAATTACGTCTAGGGAAATATAGGAGGTCTTAGTTATGATGATGCACTAGGTCCACAGCTGGGACTGTGTATGTTCTCCAAAGGCGTTTGTCGAGTGTTCATTAAGAAAGTTTCTATACAACTTTCTGAATGAACTCAAGAGAAGTTCTCCAAAAGTTCCCTACTGGTAGTATACTTTGAAGCATATGGTCTTCATGAGTTTTTTGACTACTTGTGGTGCCAAAACGGACTCCGTATGAGTCAGATATCCATGTTTTATTTAACACCGCGCAAAATTGATTCCAAAAGTTATATACCAGTTCTTGTTTGTTTAGATTCAATTTTTCCGGTTGTATTTAACTAAACATCTCCTTATGAGATGCAATTAAGTCTAGGGAAATGAAGGAGACATTAGTTATGGTGATTCACTAGGTCCACGGCTGGGACTTTGTGTATGTTCTCCAAAGGCGTTTGTCGAGTGTTCATTAAGAAAGTTTCTGTACAAGTTCTGCAACAAACTCCTTAAGGAAAATTCTCCAAAAGTTCCCTACAAAAGAATCCTTTGAAGCACCTGGTCATCACGAGCATTTTGACTTCTTGTGGAGCCAAAAGGGACTCTGTATTAGTCAGATATCCATGTTTCACTTAGCAATGCGCAAAACTTATTCCGAACGACAGTTACACACTAGTTCATGTGTAGTTGGATTCGATTTTTTCCATTCCATTGCCTTAAACATGTCCATATGAGATTCAATTGCATCTAGGGAAATGCAGGAGACCTTAGTTATGATGATGCACGAGGTCCACAGCTGGGACTTTGTGTATGTTCTCTAAAGGCGTTTGTCGTGTGTTCAATAAGAATGTTTTTGTACAAGTTTCTGAATGAACTCCTTAAGAAAAGTTCTCCAAAAGTTCCCTACGAAAGAATCTTTTGAAGTGTCTGGTCATCACGAGTATTTTAACGACTTGTAGGGCCAAAACGGACTCCGTATGAGTTAGATATGCGGTTTTAGTTAAAACTGCGCAAAACTGATTCTGAATGACAGTTACAGACTAGTTCTTGTGTAGTTGGATTTGATTTTTTCTGTTCTATTCCTCTAAACACTTCCATATGAGATGCAATTACGTCTAGGGAAATATAGGAGATCTTAGTTATGGTGATGCACTAGGTCCACAGCTGGAACTTTGTGTATGTTCTCCAAATGCGTTTGTCGAGTGTCCATTAAGAAAGTTTTTGTAGAAGTTTCCGAAGGAACTCCATAAGAAAAGTTCTCCTAAAGTTCCCTATGACAAAATCCTTTGAAGCGTCTGGTCGTCATGAGTATTTTAACTACTTGTAGAGCCAAAACGGACTCCGTATGAGTTAGATATGCAGTTTTAGTTAACACTGTGCAAAACTGATTCTGAATGACAGTTACAGACTAGTACTTGTGTAGTTGGATTCGATTTTTTCTGTTCTATTCCCCTAAATATGTCCATATGAGATGTAATTACGTCTTGGTAAATATAGGATATCTTAGTTATGGTGATGCACTAGGTACACAGCTGGGACTGTGTATGTTCTCCAAAGGCGTTTGTCGAGTGTTCATTAAGAAAGGTTCTATACAACTTTCTGAATGAACTCCTTAAGAGAAGTTCTCCAAAAGATAACTACTGGTAGTATGCTTTGAAGCACATGGTCGTCACGAGTTTTTTGACTACTTGTGGAGCCAAAATGAACTCCGTATGAGTCAGATATCCATTTTTCAGTTAACTACGCGCAAAATTGATTCCGAAAGTTATAGACCAGTTCTTGTGTATTTGCATTCAAATTTTCTGGTTATATTTCCCTAAACATATCCATATGAGATGCAATTACATCTAGGGAAATGCAGGAGACGTTAGTTATGGTTATTCACTAGGTCCACGGCTGGGACTTTGTGTATGTTCTCCCAAGGCATTTGTCGAGTGTTCATTAAGAAAGTTTCTGTACAAGTTTTGGAACGAAGTCCTTAAGGAAAATTTTCCAAAAGTTCCCTACAGAATAATCCTTAGAAGCGCCTGGTCGTCATGAGCATTTTGACTACTTGTGGAGCCAAAACGGACTATGTATTAGTCAGATATCCACGTTTCACTTAGCACTGCGCAAAACTTATTCCGAACGACAGTTACACACTAGTTCTTGTGTAGTTGGATTCGATTTTTTCTGTTCTATTTACTTAAACATCTCCATATGAGTTGCAATTGTGTCTAGGGAAATGCAGGAGACCTTAGTTATGATGATGCACTAGGTTCACAGCTGGGACTTTGCGTATGTTCTCCAAAGGCGTTTGTCGAGTGTTCATTAAGAACGTTTTTGTACAAGTTTCTGAACGAACTCCTTAAGAAAAGTTCTCCAAAAGTTCCCTACAAAAGAATCCTTTGAACCGTCTGGTCATCACGAGTATTTTAACTACTTGTAGAGCCAAAACGGACTCCGTATGAGTTAGATATGCAGTTTCAGTTAACACTGCACAAAACTGATTCAGAATGACAGTTATAGACTAGTTCTTGTGTCGTTGGATTCAATTTTTTCTATTCTATTCCTCTAAACATGTCCATATTAGATGCAATTACGACTAGGGAAATATAGGAGATCTTAGTTATTGTGATGCACTAGGTCCACAGCTGGGACTTTGTGTATGTTCTCCAAAGGCGTTTGTCGAGTATTCATTAAGAAAGTTTTTGTACAAGTTTCTGAACGAGCTCCTTAAGAAAAGTTCTCCAAAAGTTCCCGACGAAAAAATCCTTTGAAGCATCTGGCCGTCACGAGTATTTTAACTACTTGTAGAGCCAAAACGGACTCCGTATGAGTTAGATATGCAGTTTCAGTAAACACTGCGCAAAACTGATTCTGAATGACAGTTACAGACTAGTTCTTGTGTAGTTGGATTCGACTTTTTTCTATTCTATAACCCTAAATATGTCCATATGAGATGCAATTACATCTAGGAAAATATAGGAGATCTTAGTTATGGTGATGCACAAGGTACACAGCTGGGACTTTGTGTATGTTCTCCAAAGGCGTTTGTCGAGTGTTCATCAAGAAAGTTTCTATACAACTTTCTGAATGAACTCCTTAAGAGAACTTCTCCAAAAGTTCCCTACTGGTAGTATACTTTGAAGCATATGGTTTTCACGAGTTTTTTGACTACTTGTGGAGCCAAAACGGACTCCGTATGAGTTAGATATCCATGTTTCATTTAATAGCGCGCAAAATTGATTCCGAAAGTTATATACCAGTTCTTGTGTGTTTAGATTCAATTTTTCCGGTTCTATTTCACTAAACATCTCCATATGAGATGCAATTACATCTAGGGAATTGCAGGAGACATTAGTTATGGTGATTCACTAGGTCCACGGCTCGGACTTTGTGTATGTTCTCCAAAGGCATTTGTCGACTGTTCATTAAGAAAGTTTCTGTACAAGTTTTGGAATGAACTCCTTAAGGAAAATTCTCTAAAAGTTCCCTACAAAAGAATCCTTTGAAGCACCTAGCCGTCATGAGCATTTTGACTACTTGTGGAGCCAAAACGGACTCTGTATTATTCAGATATCCACGTTTCACTTAGCACTGCAAAAAACTTATTCCGAACGACAGTTACACACTAGTTCTTGTGTAGTTGGATTCGATTTTTTCCATTCCATTTCCTTAAACATCTCCATATGAGATGCAATTGTGACTAGGGAAATGCAGGGACCTTAGTTATGATGATGCATTAAGTCCACACCTGGGACTTTGTGTATGTTCTTTAAAGGCGTTTGTCGAGTGTTCATTAAGAAAGTTTTTGTACAAGTTTCTGAACGAACTCCTTAAGAAAAGTTCTCCAAAACATCCCTACGAAAGAATCTTTTGAAACGTCTAGTCATCACGAGTATTTGAACTACTTGTAGAGCCAAAACGGACTCCGTATGAGTTAGATATGCAGTTTTATTTAACATTGCGCAAAACTGATTATGAATGGCAGTTACAGACTAGTTCTTGTGTAGTTGGATTTGATTTTTTCTGTTCTATTCCTCTAAACATGTCCATATGAGATGCAATTACATCTAGGGAAATATAGGAGATCTTAGTTATGGTGATGCACTAGGTCCACAGCTGGAACTTTGTGTATGTTCTCCAAAGGCGTTTGTCGAGTGTTCATTAAGAAAGTTTTTGTACAAGTTTCTGAACGAACTCCTTAAGAAAAGTTCTCCAAAAGTTCCCTACGAAAGAATCCTTCGCAGCGTCTGGTCGTCAGGAGTATTTTAACTAGTTGTAGAGCCAAAACGGACTCCGTATGAGTCAGATATGCAGTTTCAGTAAACACTGCGCAAAACTGATTCTGAATGACAGTTACAGACTAGTTCTTGTGTAGTTGGATTTGATTTTTTCTGTTTTATTCGCCTAAACATGTCCATATGAGATGCAATTACGTCTAGGGAAATATAGGAGATCTTAGTTATGATGATGCACTAGGTCCACGGCTGGGACTTTGTGTATGTTATCCAAAGGCGTTTGTCGATTGTTCATTATGAAAGTTTCTATACAACTTTCTGAATGAACTCAAGAGAAGTTCTCCAAAAGTTCCCTACTGGTAGTATACTTTGAAGCATATGGTCTTCATGAGTTTTTTGACTACTTTTGGTTCCAAAACGGTCTCCGTATGAGTCAGATATCCATGTTTTATTTAACACCGCGCAAAATTGATTCCGAAAGTTATATACCAGTTCTTGTGTGTTTAGATTCAATTTTTCCGGTTGTATTTAACTAAACATCTCCTTATGAGATGCAATTACGTCTAGGGAAACGCAGGAGACATTAGTTATGGTGATTCACTAGGTCCACGGCTGGGACTTTGTGTATGTTCTCCAAAGGCGTTTGTCGAGTGTTCATTAAAAAAGTTTCTGTACAAGTTCTGCAACAAACTCCTTAAAGAAAATTCTCCAAAAGTTCCCTACAAAAGAATCCTTTGAAGCACCTGATCATCATGAGCGTTTTGACTACTTGTGGAGCCAAAATGGACTCTGTATTAGTCAGATATCCATGTTTCACTTAGCACTGCGCAAAACTTATTCCAAACGACAGTTACACAATAGTTCTTGTGTAGTTGGATTCGATTTTTTCCATTCTATTGCCTTAAACATCTCCATATGAGATGCAATTGCGTCTAGGGAAATGCAGGGACCTTAGTTATGATGATGCACTAGGTCCACAGCTGGGACTTTGTGTATGTTCTCTAAGGGCGTTTGTCGAGTGTTCATTAAGAAAGTTTTTGTACAAGATTCTAAACGAACTCCTTAAGAAAAGTTCTCCAAAAGTTCCCTATGAAAGAATCTTTTGAAGCGTCTGGTCATCATGAGTTTTTTGACTACTTATAGAGCCAAAACTGACTACGTATGAGTTAGATATGCAGTTTTAGTTAACATTGCACAAAATTGATACCGAAAGTTATAGGCCAGTTCTTGTGTATTTGGATTCAATTTTTCCGGTTCTATTTTCCTAAACATCTCCATATGAGATGCAATTACATCTAGGGAAATGCAGGAGACATTAGTTATGGTGATTCACTAGGTCCACGGCTGGGACTTTGTGTATGTTCTCCAAAGGCATTTGTCGAGTGTTCATTAAGAAAATTTCTGTACAAGTTTTGAAATGAACTCCTTAAGGATAATTCTCCAAAAGTTCCCTACAAAAGAATCCTTTGAAGCACCTAGTCGTCGCGAGCGTTTTGACTACTTGTGGAGCCAAAAGGGACTCTGTATTATTCAGATATCTGTGTTTCACTTAGCACTACGCAAAACTTATTCCGAACGAAAGTTACACACTTGTTCTTGTGTAGTTGGATTCAATTTTTTCCAATCCATTTCCTTAAACATCTCCATATGAGATGCAATTGCGTCTAGGGAAATGCAGGAGACCTTAATTATGATGATGCACTAGGTCCGCAGTTGGGACTTTGTGTATGTTCTCTAAAGGCGTTTGTCGAGTGTTCATTAAGAAAGTTTTTGTACAAGTTTCTGAATGATCTCCTTAAGAAAAGTTCTCCAAAAGTTCCCTACGACAGAATCTTTTGAAGTGTCTGGTCATCACGAGTATTTTAACTACTTGTAGGGCCAAAACAGACTCCGTATGAGTTAGATATGCGGTTTTAGTTAACACTGCGCAAAACTGATGCTGAATGACAGTTACAGACAAGTTCTTGTGTAGTTGGATTTGATTTTTTCTGTTCTATTCCTCTAAACATGTCCATATGAGATGCAATTACGTCTAGGGAAATATAGGAGATCTTAGTTATGGTGATGCACTAGGTCCACAGCTGGAACTTTGTGTATGTTCTCCAAAGGCGTTTGTCGAGTGTCCATTAAGAAAGTTTTTGTAGAAGTTTCCGAAGGAACTCCTTAAGAAAAGTTCTCCAAAAGTTCCCTATGACAGAATCCTTTGAAGCGTCTGGTCGTCATGAGTATTTTAACTACTTGTAGAGCCAAAACGGACTCCGTATGAGTTAGATATGCAGTTTTAGTTAACACTGCGCAAAACTGATTCTGAATGACAGTTACAGACTAGTTCTTGTGTAGTAGGATTCGATTTTTTCTGTTCAATTCCCCTAAACATGTCCATATGAGATGTAATTACGTCTTGGTAAATATAGGATATCTTAGTTATGGTGATGCAATAGGTCCACTGCTGGGACTTTGTGTATGTTCTCCGAAGGCGTTTGTCGAGTGTTCATTAAGAAAGGTTCTATACAACTTTCTGAATGAACTCCTTAAGAGAAGTTCTCCACAAGTTAACTACTGGTAGTATGCTTTGAAGCACATGGTCGTCATGAGTTTTTTGACTACTTGTGGAGCCAAAACGAACTCCGTATGAGTCAGATATCCATTTTTCAGTTAACAACGCGCAAAATTGATTCCGAAAGTTATAGACCAGTTCTTGCGTATTTGCATTCAATTTTTCTGGTTCTATTTCCCTAAGCATATCCATGTGAGATGCAATTACGTCTAGGGAAATGCAGGAGACGTTAGTTATGGTTATTCACTAGGTCCACGGCTGGGACTTTGTGTATGTTCTCCCAAGTCATTTGTCGAGTGTTCATTAAGAAAGGTTCTGTACAAGTTTTGGAACGAAGTCCTTAAGGAAAATTCACCAAAAATTCCCTACAGAAGAATCCTTTGAATCGCCTGGTCGTCATGAGCATTTTGACTACTTGTGCAGCCAAAACGGACTATGTATTAGTCAGATATCCACGTTTCACTTAGCACTGCCAAAACTTATTTCGAACGATAGTTACACACTAGTTCTTGTGTAGTTGGATTCGATTTTTTCCGTTCTATTTACTTAAACATCTCCATATGAGTTGTAATTGTGTCTAGGGAAATGCAGGAGACCTTAGTTATGATGATGCACTAGGTTCACAGCTGGGACTTTGTGTATGTTCTCCAAAGGCGTTTGTCGAGTGTTCATTAAGAACGTTTTTGTACAAGTTTCTGAACGAACTCCTTAAGAAAAGTTCTCCAAAAGTTCCCTACAAAAGAATCCTTTGAACCGTCTGGTCATCATGAGTATTTTAACTACTTGTAGAGCCAAAACGGACTCCATATGAGTTAGATATGCAGTTTCAGTTAACACTGCACAAAACTGATTTTGAATGACAGTTATAGACTAGTTCTTGTGTAGTTGGATTCAATTTTTTCTGTTCTATTCCTCTAAACATGTCCATATTAGATGCAATTATGACTAGGGAAATATAGGAGATCTTAGTTATGGTGATGCACTAGGTCCACAGCTGGGACTTTGTGTATGTTCTCCAAAGGCGTTTGTCGAGTATTCATTAAGAAAGTTTTTGTACAAGTTTCTGAACGAGCTCCTTAAGAAAAGTTCTCCAAAAGTTCCCTACGAAAGAATCCTTTGAAGCATCTGGCCGTCACGAGTATTTTAACTACTTGTAGAGCCAAAACGGACTCCGTATGAGTTAGATATGCAGTTTCAGTAAACACTGCGCAAAACTGATTCTGAATGACAGTTACAGACTAGTTCTTGTGTAGTTGGATTCGATTTTTTCTGTTCTATACCCCTAAACATGTCCATATGAGATGCAATTACATTTAGGAAAATATAGGAGATCTTAGTTATGGTGATGCACTAGGTACATAGCTGGGACTTTGTGTATGTTCTCCAAAGGCGTTTGTCGAGTGTTCATTAAGAAAGTTTCTATACAACTTTCTGAATGAACTCCTTAAGAGAACTTCTCCAAAAGTTCCCTACTGGTAGTATACTTTGAAGCAGGTTTTCACGAGTTTTTTGACTACTTGTGGAGCCAAAACGGACTCCGTATGAGTTAGATATCCATGTTTCACTTAACAGCGCGCAAAATTGATTCCGAAAGTTATATATAAGTTCTTGTGTGTTTAGATTCAATTTTTCCGGTTCTATTTCACTAAACATCTCCATATGAGATGCAATTACATCTAGGGAATTGTAGGAGACATTAGTTATGGTGATTCACTAGGTCCACGTCTCGGACTTTGTGTATGTTCTCCAAAGGCGTTGGTCGACTTTTCATTAAGAAAGTTTCTGTACAAGTTTTGGAACGAACTCCTTAAGGAAAATTCTCTAAAAGATCCCTACAAAAGAATCCTTTGAAGCACCTGGTCGTCATGAGCGTTTTGACTACTTGTGGAGCCAAAACGGACTCTGTATTATTCCGATATCCATGTTTCACTTAGCATTGCAAAAAACTTATTCCGAACGATAGTTACACACTAGTTCTTGTGTAGTTGGATTCGATTTTTTCCATTCCATTTCCTTAAACATCTCCATATGAGATGCAATTGCGTCTAGGGAAATGCAGGGACCTTAGTTATGATGATGCATTAAGTCCACAGCTGGAACTTTGTGTATGTTCTCCAAAGGCGTTTGTCAAGTGTTCATTAAGAAAGTTTTTGTACAAGTTTCTGAACGAACTCCTTAAGAAAAGTTCTCCAAAAGTTCCCTACGAAAGAATCCTTTATAGCGTCTAGTCGTCAGGAGTATTTTAACTAGTTGTAGAGCCAAAACTGACTCCGTATGAGTTAGATATGCAGTTTCAGTAAACACTGCGCAAAACTGATTCTGAATGACAGTTACAGACTAGTTCTTCTGTAGTTGGATTCGATTTTTTCTGTTCTATTCGCCTAAACATGTCCATATGAGATGCAATTACGTCTAGGGAAATATAGGAGATCTTAGTTATGATGATGCACTAGGTCCACAGCTGGGACTTTGTGTATGTTCTCCAAAGGCGTTTGTCGAGTGTTCATTAAGAAAGTTTCTATACAACTTTCTGAATGAACTCAAGAGAAGTTCTCCAAAAGTTCCCTACTGGTAGTATACTTTGAAGCATATGGTCTTCATGAGTTTTTTGACTACTTGTGGTGCCAAAACGGACTCCGTATGAGTCAGATATCCATGTTTTATTTAACACCGCGCAAAATTGATTCCGAAAGTTATATACCAGTTCTTGTGTGTTTAGATTCAATTTTTCCGGTTGTATTTAACTAAACATCTCCTTACGAGATGCAATTACGTCTAGGGAAATGCTGGAGACATTAGTTATGGTGATTCACTAGGTCCACGGCTGGGACTTTGTGCATGTTCTCCAAAGGCGTTTATCGAGTGTTCATTAAGAAAGTTTCAGTACAAGTTCTGCAACAAACTCCTTAAGGAAAATTCTCCAAAAGTTCCCTACAAAAGAATCCTTTGAAGCACCTGGTCATCACGAGCGTTTTGACTACTTGTGGAGCCAAAATGGACTTTGTATTAGTCAGATATCCATGTTTCACTTAGCACTGCGCAAAACTTATTCCGAACGACAGTTACACACTAGTTCTTGTGTAGTTGGATTCGATTTTTTCCATTCCATTGCCTTAAACATCTCCATATGAGATGCAATTGTGTCTAGGGAAATGCAGGGACCTTAGTTATGATGATGCACTAGGTCCACAGCTGGGACTTTGTGTCTGTTCTCCAAAAGTTCCCTACGAAAGAATCTTTTGAAGCGTCTGGTCATCACGAGTTTTTTGACTACTTGTAGAGCCAAAACGAACTACGTATGAGTTAGATATACAGTTTTAGTTAACATTGCACAAAATTGGTACGAAAGTTATAGGCCAGTTCTAGTGTATTTGGATTCAATTTTTCCGGTTCTATTTCCCTAAACATCTCCATATGAGATGCAATTACATCTAGGGAAATGCAGGAGACATTAGTTATGGTGATTCACTAGGTCCACGGCTGGGACTTTGTGTATGTTCTCCAAAGTCGTTTGTCGAGTGTTCATTAAGAAAATTTCTGTAAATTTTTTGAAATGAACTCCTTAAGGATAATTCTCCAAAAGTTCCATACAAAAGAATCCTTTGAAGCACCTAGTCGTCACGAGCATTTTGACTACTTGTGGAGCCAAAAGGGACTTTGTATTAGTCAAATATCTTTTTTTCACATAGCACTGCGCAAAACTTATTCCGAACGACAGTTACACACTTGTTCTTGTGTAGTTGGATTCGATTTTTTCCATTCCATTTCCTTAAACATCTCCATATGAGATGCAATTGCGTCTAGGGAAATGCAGGAGACCTTAGTTATGATGATGCACTAGGTCCACAGCTGGGACTTTGTGTATGTTCTCTAAAGGCGTTTGTCGAGTGTTCATTAAGATATTTTTTGTAAAAGTTTCTGAATGAACTCCTTAAGAAAAGTTCTCCAAAAGTTCCCTACGAAAGAATCTTTTGAAGTGTCTGGTCATCACAAGTATTTTAACTACTTTTAGGGCCAAAACGGACTCCGTATGAGTTAGATATGCGGTTTTAGTTAACACTGCGCAAAACTGATTCTGAATGACAGTTACAGACTAGGTGTTGTGTAGTTGGAATTGATTTTTTCTGTTCTATTCCTCTAAACATGTCCATATGAGATGCAATTACGTCTAGGGAAATATAGGAGATCTTAGTTATGGTGATGCACTAGGTCCACAGCTGGAACTTTGTGTATGTTCTCCAAAGGCGATTGTCGAGTGTCCATTAAGAAAGTTTTTGTAGAAATTTCCGAAGGAACTCCTTAAGAAAAGTTCTCCAAAAGTTCCCTATGACAGAATCCTTTGAAGTGTCTGGTCGTCACGAGTATTTTAACTACTTGTAGAGCCAAAACGGACTCCGTATGAGTTAGATATACAGTTTTAGTTAACACTGCTCAAAACTGATTCTGAATGACAGTTACAGACTAGTTCTTGTGTAGTTGGATTAAATTTTTCTGTTCTATTCCCCTAAACATGTGTAACACCCCCTGTATTAAGCTACAGTGATCACCCTTTTGATGAGGCCATGTCATCATGATTAATAGTGCATAATCATCATTAGCATCATATTGCATTTCAACTCCTAAGTCAAATTCAAATTTAAATGTAATTGGAATATAAAAGTTGTCCAACATAGAAACTAAAATGTCAGATAAGTAGCAATTATTCCAGAGGCTATTCTAAAATTGAAACCAACATCGTTGGAATTGGATAAGTGACTCGAACAACCTCAAACAGTGGATAAAGATAATATTTAATAACCATTTATTAAATCTGAAATAAATATGGAATTATGTTTTGTCCAAACTAATTTTAGGTGTTAAGGAATAATGCACTGGTATTTATGAAATAGGTCACACTTTTTACAAAAAAACCATTTGGGGCCTAAACATTTAACAGTGGAGAAAAGAGAAACAGAAAAGAAAAAGAAAAGGGGAAAAAGGCCCACGGCCACTGGGCCTGAGTGGCCACAGTGCCCGGCCCAACTAACCCCATCCCCTACCCCCCCGCACTGCTCACCCCCCCCCCCGTGCCGCTGTCGAGCGCCTGGTGCGCACACGCGCGCACGCCCTGGCCCCCCCCCTCTCTCCGCACGACAGCGCGTCGCCGCGACTGCCTCGTACAAGGGCAGCGCCCCGGACCCCCCCTGGCTCCCCCTCGCCCACTCTCCCCCTCTCTCCCCCCTCGGCCATCGCTTCCGAGCGCAGCCATGGACGGCCTCGGTTGAACCTCGCGACCACCGCCCACCTCTCGTCTCCACGACGTGTCCCCAAGCTTCGCCGGCGGCCGCTGCTTCGACTACGCCGAGGAACCGACGCCGGGGGCCCCCCCAGCTGCTTCCCTGGGTCGTCCCCCTTCTCGGATCCCCGCCGGCGATCTCCATCGCCCCGTCTGCTCCGCCTCCCCGTCGAGCACATTTGAACGGCGACCATCACCGTGAGCTCCTTCCCTACCTCCTGCTCCTCCCCGTTCGTCCCCTCGCGCACTGCAACTAGCCACCGTAGCTGCCGTGCTCCGGTTGCCACGTAGTTGGGCGCCGCCGTCGTTTTCAGTCATCCCTGGCGACACCTGTGCCACTGCTCGACGCGGGGCATCCGGCTCTTTCGAACGGCGCCAAAAACCCCCGCGCCCCTACAGGGAAGTTTATCTATTCGAATAGCCGTGTCCCTCGGTAAAAGGACGACCCGGAGTTGTATTCCGACCTCATGACAACTAGAAATGGATACTTAATAAAACACACCCTTACAAGTGACAGATATAACCCGGTGGTCGCTCTCTCGCATGGTGGCGACGAGAGGATCGACGGGTAGGATTATGCTTTACGTTGTTGTTTGGTTAACTTCCAACTAATCTCTTCTATTGCTTCAAGATGGAGGCTGCCAGAAGCGTAGTCTTCGACAGGACTAGCTATCCCCCTCTTATTCTGGCATTCTGCAGTTCAGTCCACCGATATTGCCTCTTTACACATATACCCTGCATATGTAGTATAGATCCTTGCTTGCGAGTACTTTGGATGAGTACTCACGGTTGCTTTCCCCCTTCTTTCCCCCTTTCCCTTCTTGCTGGTTGTCGCAACCAGATGTTGGAGCCCAGGAGCCAGACGCCACCTTCGACGACTACTACCACCAGGACGGAGCCTACTACTACGTCCAGGACGCCGACGACCAGGAGTAGTTAGGAGGATCCCAGGCAGGAGGCCCTGCGCCTGTTCGATCTGTTGTATCCCTGTTTGTGCTAGCCATCTTATGGCACCTTGTTTAATCTATGTCTGTACTCAGATATTGTTGCTTCCGCTGACTCGTCTATGATCGAGCATTTGTATTCGAGCCCTCGTGGCCCCTGGCTTGTATTATGATGCTTGTATGACTTAATTATGTTTTCGAGTTGTGTTGTGATATCTTCCCGTGAGTCCCTGATCTTGATCGTACACGTTTGCGTGCATGATTAGTGTACGATCGAGCCGGGGGCGCCACAAGTTGGTATCAGAGCCGACTGCCTGTAGGAATCCCCCTTTCCAATTCCTTGGCCGAAGTTGAGTCTAGACATAGAAAACCGTTTTACTAACTTGGCTGTGTGGCTTACGGGCCCACATTGCCAACTGGGTGGTATTAGGATCTTTTATTCCTCGTCTATACTCTGGGACTCTGATCTCTCTTCTACTCGGGTTAAATGAAGTTTACTAACGCTGACACTTAGGATCTCGTAAATTCTGTGTACCCGGAGAGCTGGATATCTGTGCGATTTCCCTGTCGTTGATCTGATTAGTCTGATAATCATTTTCCTTTCCATTGTTTTGTTTAACCTTTCTCTCCGAGTTGTGTTAAACCTCTTATTGTCGTTTGACAAACCTGAATTTCCTCTATTTTCAGATGGACCGTTTGTTTCCACCGCGTCCTACGACACAGCTTGTGCTTCGCACTTGGGCTCGTAATACCCCTGGGTTTCCAGCTGTCCTGATCGCTCTCACGACCAGACTTGGCTACCGTTGGTACCCTGAGTACTTGGTTTATGAGGTTTACCGCGAGTTCAACCAGGAACAGTACTATGCTGAAGTTCGGATTTATGATCAGCAGAACAACTCAGACACCGAGCTACACCTTTTTCACGGATTAGGCGTGACGATTGAGATGGCAGTCCATGATGCCGCCTACTCCGCTGTCGTACGTCTACGAGGGGAGCACCTTCTCTCTTTGTCAGGAAGAAGGATGGATCAAACCGATTGGTCCAAGATTACCGTCCTATTAACCAAGCAACTATCCAGAACAAATATCCCCTTCCTCGGATAAACGATCTGTATGATCAACTGGCGGGTTCATCAGTGTTCTCTAAACTCGACTTAAGGTTGGGTTACCACCAGATCCGTGTTCGTGAAGAGGATATCCCAAAGCCCGCCTTCGTTACTCGATATGGCTCATACGAGTACACTGTCATGTCATTCGGCTTAACCAATGCTCCCGCCACATTCTCCCGCCTGATGAATTATATATTCATGGAATACCTTGACAAGTTCGTCGTGGTTTACCTGGATGATATCCTAGTATACTCCAAGAACAAAGAGGAACATGCTGAACATCTTCGACTTGTTCTGGAAAAACTTCGGGAGCATCAACTATATGCTAAGTTTTCCAAGTGTGAATTCTGGCTTCCCGAAGTAACATACCTTGGGCATGTCATCTCCAAGGATGGTATTGCCGTCAACCCCGAGCGAGTTCAGGCTATTCTTGATTGGGCTCCTCCAAAGAACGTCAAGCAAGTTCGAAGTTTTCTCGGACTCGCCAGCTATTGCCGTCGATTTGTCGAGAACTTCTCCAAGATCGCCAAGCCCCTGACTAACCTGCTTCATAAAGGCGTCAGGTTCGATTGGACGGAAAAGTGTCAGGAAAGTTTCCAGACGCTCAAAGACAAGCTGACTTCTGCCCCAGTGCTTGCCCCTCCTGATTCCCAGAGGGATTTTGTCATCTATTGTGATGCATCCCGTCAAGGATTAGGCGGTGTCCTAATGCAAGACCGCAGAGTAATTGCTTATGCTTCGCGACAATTGCGTCCGCACGAAGAGAATTACCCAGTACATGACCTCGAGCTTGCTGCCGTCATCCATGCACTAAAACAGTGGCGACATTACCTTCTCGGAAATCGTTGCGAGATCTACACCGATCATCAAAGTCTGAAGTATCTGTTCACTCAGCCAGACCTGAACCTCCGTCAACAGAGATGGATGGAGACCGTAGCGGATTTTAACTTGGGTATTTCTTATACCCCTGGCAAGGCTAATGTAATGGCCGATGCCTTGAGCCGTAAGTCTTATTGCAGTCACCTCCAGTTTCACGAAGTTCAACCTTCGCTTATTGAAGAATTCAGAAAGCTGAATCTCCACATTGTTCCTCCTGGAGCACTCGCTCCCCCTCCTGAAGGTTCCTACAAAATGAACCTCCATGTTGTTTCCCAGGGTTCTCTTAATACCCTGGTTACTAAACCAGATCTCGTGGACAGCATCAAGACGCTGCAGGGTTATGACTCTCAAGCCCACAAGATTAAGCGCTATCTCGCTGAAGGAAGGCCTTCGTTCTTCACTATTGATGATACTGGCACCTTGTTCTTTAAAAGTCGTCTAGTGGTCCCCTCTAAAGGTAACCTGGGTATGACTCAGGAGGTCATGCAAGAAGCTCACGACACTCTGTTGTCTATTCATCCCGGCAGTACCAAGATGTACCAAGACATCCGTCAAAGATTCTGGTGGTCAAACATGAAGCAAGACATTGCTCGCTATGTTGCTGAATGTGATGTTTGCCGTCGCGTCAAAGCAGAACATCAAAGGCCCGCCGGAACTCTGCAACCAATTGCTGTTCCTGAATGGAAATGGGACCATGTTGAAATGGACTTTATCACTGGATTTCCCAAATCACAGAAAGGTACAGAGTGGAGCCCAGGAGCCAGACGCCAACTTCGACGACATACATACCACCAGGACGGAGCCTACTCATACGTCCAGGACGCCGACGACAGGAGTAGTTAGGAGGATCCCAGGCAGGAGGCCCTGGGCCGTGTCGATCTGTTGTATCCCTGTTTGTGCTAGCCATCTTATGGCACCTTGTTTAATCTATGTCTGACTTCAGATATTGTTGCTTCGCTGAATCGTCTATGATCGAGCATTGATTCGAGCCCTGTGGCCCCTGGCTGTATTTGATGCTTGTATGACTTAATTATGTTTTCAGTAGTTGTGTTGTGATATCTTCCGTGAGTCCCCGTAGTTGGGCGCCGCCGTCGTTTTCAGTCATCCCTGGCGACACCTGTGCCACTGCTCGACGCGGGGCATCCGGCTCTTTCGAACGGCGCCAAAAACCCCCGCGCCGAACCCTCCTAGTCCCGTCCCCGACCGCTCACCGGAGCCGTGCTCCGCCTCGGGTCGACGCCGGCCTCTCTCCGGCCACCCCCGAGCCAACCACCGCCACCATCGCGTGCGGCGTGCTCCGCACGTTCCAACGCGCCCGGCCCCAGCCCCTGGGGTGCCCTGTGGGCGAAACCCGCGCTCACCGGAGCTCTCGGCCGCGCCTGAGCTCGCCGGCGCACTCCGGTGGCCGCGCTGACTCAGCGCCGACGTGGCCCGCGGGCCCCACCGCCCGTGCCACTGACCCTGGGCCCCACTGGGTCCCGTTGACCCAGTCCACGCCGACGTGGCCCGCACGGGTCGCTGACGTGTGGGCCCCGCCCATTAAACGTTTTAAGATAAATAAGAATACTAATTAAAACTGTTAATTAAAATAATTAGTTAATTAGCTGACTAATTAGCCTCTGACTAATGGGGCCCACCCCCCTGACTAATCCTAATTAGTTTAATTTAAGCCTAATTAACCTACTGTGAGGCTGACAGGTGGGTCCCACCTGTCAGGTTTGACTTCGGTCAGCCGCTGTTGACTGCTAACGTCAGCAGCACGTCGCGATGACGTCATCCTCGCACTGTTTTGGATAATTCGAATTTAATTAATTAAATAATTCCAGAAATTGATTTAAACTTTGAAAAATCATATCTTTTAAACCGTAACTCCGATGAAAATATTTTATACATGAAACTTGCTCAGAACGACGATACGAACCCGGATACGCCCTCCGTATCTCCGTCAGACGCCCGCAACTATGAGAACGTTGAACAATTAGACCGATTTCGATAAATGAATAGTGTCCAACCCTAATTAAATAAATCCGAATAAATTCCTAAATTAACTAAATCGCTTAGTTAGGCTGTATATCACCCCGGCATATCATTTAGACATGTCATGCATCCCTGTTGCATTATTGCCATGTGTTTACTGTTTCTTCCCCCTCTTCTCTTCGGTAGACTACGAGACCGACGCAGCTGCTGGTGCCCCGACCGACTACGTTGTTGACGACCCCTACTTGCCAGAGCAACCAGGCATGCCCCCCCCTTGATCACCAGATATCGCCTATTCTTCTCTATACTGCTTGCATTAGAGTAGTGTAGCCTGTTACTGCTTTCGGTTAATCCTATTCTGCTGCATAGCCTGTCATTGTTGCTACTGTTGTTGATACCTTACCTGCAATCCTAAATGCCTAGTGTAGGATGCTAGTTTGTCATCATTGGCCCTGCATTCTTGTCAGTCTGCCTTGCTATACTATCGGGCCGTGATCACTCGGGAGGTGATCACGGGTTATACTATACATATATGCATACTATACAGATGGTGACTAAAGTCGGGTCGGCTCGAAGAGTACCCGCGAGTGATTCACGGATTGGGGGCTGAAAGGACCTTTGTCCCAACGGCCCTTTGAGTGGATCTTTGTGGCGGAGCGACAGGGCAGGTTGAGACCACCTAGGAGACAGGTGGGCCAGGCCCTGGTCGGCGTTCGCGTTTACTTCATAATAACACGTTTAACGAGATTGGATATTTGATCTGAGTCTGGCCACTGGCCTATACGCACTAACCAACTACGCGGGAGTAGTTATGGGTATCCCGACGTCGTGGTATCAGCTGAAGCCTTC
This sequence comes from Thinopyrum elongatum, assembly GCA_011799875.1. Lineage (NCBI taxonomy): Eukaryota > Viridiplantae > Streptophyta > Magnoliopsida > Poales > Poaceae > Thinopyrum > Thinopyrum elongatum. Next base: position 619,975,821 of record CM022299.1, read on the forward strand.
TTGACGTCAGCGACTGAGCGGCGCGCGCCGTGTTGGACCGCGCTAACGTAACCGCCGTGATCGTGTGGGTTGCTAGGTCTGCTCGCGGCCGCGTACGCAACGTGCAGGAGCGCACTGGGCGATGGGCCCAGACCCCAGAGTGCCTAGGATTAGTCCGGCGTGCTGACCTCTCTGTTGAGCCTAGGTGGGGCTGCGACATGTGGATCTTCCGAGGCCGGGCATGACCCAGGAAAGTGTGTCCGGCCAAAGGGGATCGAGCGTGTTGGGGAATATGTGGTGCACCCCTACAGGGAAGTTTATCTATTCGAATAGCCGTGTCCCTCGGTAAAAGGACGACCCGGAGTTGTATTCCGACCTCATGACAACTAGAAATGGATACTTAATAAAACACACCCTTACAAGTGACAGATATAACCCGGTGGTCGCTCTCTCGCATGGTGGCGACGAGAGGATCGACGGGTAGGATTATGCATTACGTTGTTGTTTGGTTAACTTCCAACTAATCTCTTCTATTGCTTCAAGATGGAGGCTGCCAGAAGCGTAGTCTTCGACAGGACTAGCTATCCCCCTCTTATTCTGGCATTCTGCAGTTCAGTCCACCGATATTGCCTCTTTACACATATACCCTGCATATGTAGTATAGATCCTTGCTTGCGAGTACTTTGGATGAGTACTCACGGTTGCTTTCCCCCTTCTTTCCCCCTTTCCCTTCTTGCTGGTTGTCGCAACCAGATGTTGGAGCCCAGGAGCCAGACGCCACCTTCGACGACTACTACCACCAGGACGGAGCCTACTACTACGTCCAGGACGCCGACGACCAGGAGTAGTTAGGAGGATCCCAGGCAGGAGGCCCTGCGCCTGTTCGATCTGTTGTATCCCTGTTTGTGCTAGCCATCTTATGGCACCTTGTTTAATCTATGTCTGTACTCAGATATTGTTGCTTCCGCTGACTCGTCTATGATCGAGCATTTGTATTCGAGCCCTCGTGGCCCCTGGCTTGTATTATGATGCTTGTATGACTTAATTATGTTTTCGAGTTGTGTTGTGATATCTTCCCGTGAGTCCCTGATCTTGATCGTACACGTTTGCGTGCATGATTAGTGTACGATCGAGCCGGGGGCGCCACAAGTTGGTATCAGAGCCGACTGCCTGTAGGAATCCCCCTTTCCAATTCCTTGGCCGAAGTTGAGTCTAGACATAGAAAACCGTTTTACTAACTTGGCTGTGTGGCTTACGGGCCCACATTGCCAACTGGGTGGTATTAGGATCTTTTATTCCTCGTCTATACTCTGGGACTCTGATCTCTCTTCTACTCGGGTTAATTGAAGTTTACTAACGCCGACACTTAGGATCTCGTAAATTCTGTCTACCCGGAGAGCTGGATATCTGTGCGATTTCCCTGTCGTTGATCTGATTAGTCTGATAATCATTTTCCTTTCCATTGTTTTGTTTAACCTTTCTCTCCGAGTTGTGTTAAACCTCTTATTGTCGTTTGACAAACCTGAATTTCCTCTATTTTCAGATGGACCGTTTGTTTCCACCGCGTCCTACGACACAGCTTGTGCTTCGCACTTGGGCTCGTAATACCCCTGGGTTTCCAGCTGTCCTGATCGCTCTCACGACCAGACTTGGCTACCGTTGGTACCCTGAGTACTTGGTTTATGAGGTTTACCGCGAGTTCAACCAGGAACAGTACTATGCTGAAGTTCGGATTTATGATCAGCAGAACAACTCAGACACCGAGCTACACCTTTTTCACGGATTAGGCGTGACGATTGAGATGGCAGTCCATGATGCCGCCTACTCCGCTGTCGTACGTCTACGAGGGGAGCACCTTCTCTCTTTGTCAGGAAGAAGGATGGATCAAACCGATTGGTCCAAGATTACCGTCCTATTAACCAAGCAACTATCCAGAACAAATATCCCCTTCCTCGGATAAACGATCTGTATGATCAACTGGCGGGTTCATCAGTGTTCTCTAAACTCGACTTAAGGTTGGGTTACCACCAGATCTGTGTTCGTGAAGAGGATATCCCAAAGACCGCCTTCGTTACTCGATATGGCTCATACGAGTACACTGTCATGTCATTCGGCTTAACCAATGCTCCCGCCACATTCTCCCGCCTGATGAATTATATATTCATGGAATACCTTGACAAGTTCGTCGTGGTTTACTTGGATGATATCCTAGTATACTCCAAGAACAAAGAGGAACATGCTGAACATCTTCGACTTGTTCTGGAAAAACTTCGAGAGCATCAACTATATGCTAAGTTTTCCAAGTGTGAATTCTGGCTTCCCGAAGTAACATACCTTGGGCATGTCATCTCCAAGGATGGTATTGCCGTCAACCCCGAGCGAGTTCAGGCTATTCTTGATTGGGCTCCTCCAAAGAACGTCAGGCAAGTTCGAAGTTTTCTCGGACTCACCAGCTATTGCCGTCGATTTGTCGAGAACTTCTCCAAGATCGCCAAGCCCCTGACTAACCTGCTTCATAAAGGCGTCAAGTTCGATTGGACGGAGAAGTGTCAGGAAAGTTTCCAGACGCTCAAAGACAAGCTGACTTCTGCCCCAGTGCTTGCCCCTCCTGATTCCCAGAAGGATTTTGTCATCTATTGTGATGCATCCCGTCAAGGATTAGGCGGTGTCCTAATGCAAGACCGCAGAGTAATTGCTTATGCTTCGCGTCAATTGCGTCCGCACGAAGAGAATTACCCAGTACATGACCTCGAGCTTGCTGCCGTCATCCATGCACTAAAACAGTGGCGACATTACCTTCTCGGAAATCGTTGCGAGATCTACACCGATCATCAAAGTCTGAAGTATCTGTTCACTCAGCCAGACCTGAACCTCCGTCAACAGAGATGGATGGAGACCGTAGCGGATTTTAACTTGGGTATTTCTTATACCCCTGGCAAGGCTAATGTAATGGCCGATGCCTTGAGCCGTAAGTCTTATTGCAGTCACCTCCAGTTTCACGAAGTTCAACCTTCGCTTATTGAAGAATTCAGAAAGCTGAATCTCCACATTGTTCCTCCTGGAGCACTCGCTCCCCCTCCTGAAGGTTCCTACAAAATGAACCTCCATGTTGTTTCCCAGGGTTCTCTTAATACCCTGGTTACTAAACCAGATCTCGTGGACAGCATCAAGACGCTGCAGGGTTATGACTCTCAAGCCCACAAGATTAAGCGCTATCTCGCTGAAGGAAGGCCTTCGTTCTTCACTATTGATGATACTGGCACCTTGTTCTTTAAAAGTCGTCTAGTGGTCCCCTCTAAAGGTAACCTGGGTATGACTCAGGAGGTCATGCAAGAAGCTCACGACACTCTGTTGTCTATTCATCCCGGCAGTACCAAGATGTACCAAGACATCCGTCAAAGATTCTGGTGGTCAAACATGAAGCAAGACATTGCTCGCTATGTTGCTGAATGTGATGTTTGCCGTCGCGTCAAAGCAGAACATCAAAGGCCCGCCGGAACTCTGCAACCAATTGCTGTTCCTGAATGGAAATGGGACCATGTTGAAATGGACTTTATCACTGGATTTCCCAAATCACAGAAAGGTAATGATGCTATTCTTGTCGTCATTGACCGACTTTCCAAAGTTGCGCATTTTCTAGCCGTCAAAGAGACGATCACTGCTAGTCAGCTCGCAACTCTCTACATGTCCAGGATTGTTTCAATTCATGGTATTCCACTGGTTATCAGTTCAGACCGTGGCAGCTTATTCACTTCAAGATTCTGGGCAAGTTTCCAAGAAGCTATGGGAACTCATCTGTCCTTCAGCACCGCTTTTCACCCTCAGTCTCAAGGACAAGTTGAACGAGTCAACAAGGTTCTCGAAGACATGCTTCGAGCTTGTGTCATATCCTTCGGAAGGAAATGGGAAGAATCTCTCCCATATGCCGAATTCTCTTACAATAACAGCTATCAAGCCAGTCTGAAGATGGCCCCCTTTGAAGTATTGTACGGACGAAAGTGCCGAACCCCGCTAAATTGGTCAGAAACTGGGGAACGTCCACTCTTCGGTCCGGATATTATCCAACTTGCCGAAGATCAAGTTCGCGTTGTCCGCGAGCATTTGAAGACTGCTCAGTCACGTCAAAAGAGTCAGTATGACCGCAAACACAAAGATATGGTCTATCAACCTGGCGAAAAGGCTTATCTTCGAGTCACACCGATGAAAGGTACACACCGATTCGGGATCAAGGGCAAGCTAGCTCCTCGCTATATTGGTCCTTTCACTGTTCTTGAAAGGCGTGGTAGAGTGGCATATCAGTTGGAACTTCCACCGAACCTTTCTCAGGTTCACGATGTGTTCCACGTTTCACAACTCCGCCGCTGCTTCAAAGACCCTATCCGCGGAGTAGATCACGAATTGCTTGGACTGCAACAAGACCTCTCTTATAAAGAGCATCCGGTCCGCATTCTCGATCAAGCCGAGCGTCGCACACGCCAGAAGGTTATCAAGTTCCTCAAGGTTCAGTGGTCAAACCATTCTGAGGATGAAGCCACTTGGGAACGCGAGGATCGTCTTCGCGATGAATACCCCGCTTTGTTTCTTTCTACCTCCTAAATCTCGGGACGAGATTTCTTGTAGTGGAGGAGATTTGTAACACCCCCTGTATTAAGCTACAGTGATCACCCTTTTGATGGGGCCATGTCATCATGATTAATAGTGCATAATCATCATTAGCATCATATTGCATTTCAACTCCTAAGTCAAATTCAAATTTAAATGTAATTGGAATATAAAAGTTGTCCAACATAGAAACTAAAATGTCAGATAAGTAGCAATTATTCCAGAGGCTATTCTAAAATTGAAACCAACATCGTTGGAATTGGATAAGTGACTCGAACAACCTCAAACAGTGGATAAAGATAATATTTAATAACCATTTATTAAATCTGAAATAAATATGGAATTATGTTTTGTCCAAACTAATTTTAGGTGTTAAGGAATAATGCACTGGTATTTATGAAATAGGTCACACTTTTTACAAAAAAACCATTTGGGGCCTAAACATTTAACAGTGGAGAAAAGAGAAACAGAAAAGAAAAAGAAAAGGGGAAAAAGGCCCACGGCCACTGGGCCTGAGTGGCCACAGTGCCCGGCCCAACTAACCCCATCCCCTACCCCCCCGCACTGCTCACCCCCCCCCCCCCCCGTTGCCGCTGTCGAGCGCCTGGTGCGCACACGCGCGCGCACGCCCTGGCCCCCCTCTTCGCACGACAGCGCGTCGCCGCGACTGCCTCGTACAAGGGCAGCGCCCCGGACCCCCTGGTCCCCCTCGCCCACTCTCCCCCTCTCTCCCCCCTCGGCCATCGCTTCCGACGCGAGCCAAGGACGGCCTCGGTTGAACCTCGCGACCACCGCCCACTCGTCTCCACGACGTGTCCCCAAGCTTCGCCGGCGGCCGCTGCTTCGACTCCGCGAGGAACCGACGCCGGGGGCCCCCCCAGCTGCTTCCCTGGGTCGTCCCCCTTCTCGGATCCCCGCCGGCGATCTCCATCGCCCCGTCTGCTCCGCCTCCCCGTCGAGCACATTGAACGGCGACCATCACCGTGAGCTCCTTCCTACTCCTGCTCCTCCCGTTCGTCCCCTGCGCACTGCAACTAGCCACCGTAGCTGCCGTGCTCCGGTTGCCGCGTAGTTGGGCGCCGCCGTCGTTTTCAGTCATCCCTGGCGACACTGTGCCACTGCTCGACGCGGGGCATCCGGCTCTTTCGAACGGCGCCAAAAAACCCCCGCGCCGAACCCTCTAGTCCCGTCCCCGACCGCTCACCGGAGCCGTGCTCCGCCTCGGGTCGACGCCGGCCTCTCTCCGGCCACCCCAGCCAAACCAGCCCCATCGCGTGCGGGTGCTCCGCACGTTCCAACGCGCCCGGCCCCAGCCCTGGGGGCCCTGTGGGCGAAACCCGCGTCACCGAGCTCTCGGCCGCGCCTGAGCTCGCGGCGCACTCCGGTGGCCGCGCTGACTCAGCGCCGACGTGGCCCGCGGGCCACGCCCGTGCCACTGACCCTGGGCCCCACTGGGTCCGTTGACCCAGTCCACGCCGGTGGCCCGCCGGGTCGCTGACGTGTGGGCCCCGCCCATTGAACGTTTTAAGATAAATAATACTAATTAAAACTGTTAATTAAAATAATTAGTTAATTAGCTGACTAATTAGCCTCTGACTAATGGGGACCCCCCTGACTAATCCTAATAGTTTATTTAAGCCTAATTAACCTACTGTGAGGTGACAGGTGGGTCCCACCTGTCAGGTTGACTTCGGTCAGCCGCTGTGACTGCTGACGTCAGCAGCACGTCGGATGACGTCATCCTCGCACTGTTTTGGATAATTCGAAATTAATTAATTAAAAATTCAGAAATTGATTTAAACTTTGAAAAATCATATCTTTTAAACCGTAACTCCGATGAAAATATTTTATACATGAAACTTGCTCAGACGACGATACGAACCCGGATACGCCCTCCGTATCTCCGTCAGACGCCCGCACTATGAGAACGTTGAACAATTAGCCGATTTCGATAAATGAATAGTGTCCAACCCTAATTAAATAAAAACGAATAAATCCTAAATTAACTAAATCGCTTGTTAGGCTGTATATCACCCCGGCATTCATTTAGACATGTCATGCATCCCTGTGCATTATTGCCGTGTGTTTACTGTTTCTTCCCCCTCTTCTCTTCGGTAGAATACGAGACCGACGCAGCTGCTGGTGCCCGACCGACTACGTTTGTGACGACCCCTAATTGCCAGAGCAAACAGGCAAGCCCCCCCCCCTTGATCACCAGATATCGCCTATTCTTCTCTATACTGCTTGCATTAGAGTAGGTAGCCTGTTACTGCTTTCGGTTAATCCTATTCTGCGCATAGCCTGTCATTGTTGCTACTGTTGTTGATACCTTACCTGCAATCCTAAATGCCTAGTGTAGGATGCTAGTTTGTCATCATGGCCCTGCATTCTTGTCAGTCTGCCTGTGCTATACTATCGGGCCGTGATCACTCGGGAGGTGATCACGGGTATACTATACATATACATACTAACAGATGGTGACTAAAGTCGGGTCGGCTCGAAGAGTACCCGCGAGTGATTCACGGATGGGGGCTGAAAGGACCTTTTCCAACGGCCCTGTGAGTGGATCTTTGTGGCGGAGCGACAGGGCAGGTTGAGACCACCTAGGAGACAGGTGGGCCAGGCCCTGGTCGGCGTTCGCGTTTACTCATAATAACACGTTTAACGAGATGGATATTTGATCTGAGTCTGGCCACGGCCTATACGCACACTAACCAACTACGCGGGAGTAGTTATGGGTATCCCGGCGTCGTGGGTCAGCTGAAGCCTTCTTGACGTCAGCGACTGAGCGGCGCGCGCCGTGTTGGACCGCGCTAACGTAACCGCCGTGATCGTGTGGGTTGCTAGGTCTGCTCGCGGCCGCGTACGCAACGTGCAGAGGCACTGGGCGATGGGCCAGACCCCAGAGTGCCTAGGATTAGCGGCGTGCTGACTCTCTGTTGAGCCTAGGTGGGGCTGCGACGTTGGATCTTCCGAGGCCGGGCATGACCCAGGAAAGTGTTGGCCAAAGGGGATCGAGCGTGTTGGGGAATATGTGGTGCACCCCTGCAGGGAAGTTTATCTATTCGAATAGCCGTGTCCCTCGGTAAAAGGACGACCCGGAGTTGTATTCCGACCTCTGACAACTAGAAATGGATAATATAAAACACACCTTACAAGTGACAAGATATAACCCGGTGGTCGCTCTCTCGCATGGTGGCGACGAGAGGTCGACGGGTAGGATTATGCTTTACGTTGTTGTTTGGTTAACTTCCAAAAATCTCTTCTATTGCTTCAAGATGGAGGCTGCCAGAAGCGTAGTCTTCGACAGGACTAGCTATCCCCCTCTTATTCTGGCATTCTGCAGTTCAGTCCACCATATTGCCTCTTTACACATATACCCTGCATATGTAGTATAGATCCTTGCTTGCGAGTACTTTGGATGAGTACTCACGGTTGCTTTCCCCCTCCTTTCCCCCTTTCCTTCTTGCTGGTTGTCGCAACCAGATGTGGAGCCCAGGAGCCAGACGCCACCTTCGACGACTACTACCACCAGGACGGAGCCTACTACTACGTCCGGACGCCGACGACCAGGAGTAGTTAGGAGGATCCCAGGCAGGAGGCCCTGCGCGTGTTCGATCTGTTGTATCCCTGTTTGTGCTAGCCATCTTATGGCACCTTGTTTAATCTATGTGCTGTACTCAGATATTGTTGCTTCCGCTGACTCGTCTATGATCGAGCATTTGTATTCGAGCCCTCGTGGCCCCTGGCTTGTATTATGATGCTTGTATGACTTAATTATGTTTTGAGTTGTGTTGTGATATCTTCCCGTGAGTCCCTGATCTTGATCGTACACGTTTGCGTGCATGATTAGTGTACGATCGAGCCGGGGGCGCCACAAGTTGGTATCAGAGCCGACTGCTGTAGGAATCCCCCTTTCCAATTCCTTGGCCGAAGTTGAGTCTAGACAAGAAAAACGTTTTACTAACTGGCTGTGTGGCTTACGGGCCCACATTGCCAACTGGGTGGTATTAGGATCTTTTATCCTCGTCTATACTCTGGGACTCTGATCTCTCTTCTACTCGGGTTAATTAAGTTTATAACGCCGACACTTAGGATCTGTAAATTCTGTCTACCCGGAGAGCGGATATTGTGCGATTTCCCTGTCGTTGATCTGATTAGTCTGATAATCATTTTCCTTTCCATTGTTTTGTTTAACCTTTCTCTCCGAGTTGTGTTAAACCTCTTATTGTCGTTTGACAAACCTGAATTTCTATTTTCAGATGGACCGTTTGTTTCCACCGCGTCCTACGACACAGCTTGTGCTTCGCACTTGGGCTCGTAATACCCCTGGGTTTCCAGGTCCTGATCGCTCTCAGACCAGACTTGGCTACCGTTGGTACCCTGAGTACTTGGTTTATGAGGTTTACCGCGAGTTCAACCAGGAACAGTACTATGCTGAAGTTCGGATTTATGATCAGCAGAACAACTCAGACACGAGCTACACCTTTTTCACGGATTAGGCGTGACGATTGAGAGGCAGTCCATGATGCCGTACTCCGCTGTCGTACGTCTACGAGGGGAGCACCTCTCTCTTTGTCAGGAAGAAGGATGGATCAAACCGATTGGTCCAAGATTACCGTCCTATTAACCAAGCAACCTACCAGAACAAATATCCCCTTCCTCGGATAAACGATCTGTATGATCAACTGGCGGGTTCATCAGTGTTCTCTAAACTCGACTTAAGGTTGGGTTACCACCAGATCCGTGTTCGTGAAGAGGATATCCCAAAGACCGCCTTCGTTACTCGATATGGCTCATAGAGTACACTGTCATGTCATTCGGCTTAACCAATGCTCCCGCCACATTCTCCCGCTGATGAATTATATATCATGGAATACCTTGACAAGTTCGTCGTGGTTTACCTGGATGATATCCTAGTATACTCCAAGAACAAAGAGGAACATGTGACATCTTCGACTTGTTCTGGAGAAACTTCGAGAGCATCAAACTATATGCTAAGTTTTCCAAGTGTGAATTCTGGCTTCCCGAAGTAGAATACCTTGGGCATGTCATCTCCAAGGATGGTATTGCGTCAACCCCGAGCGAGTTCAGGCTATTTGATTGGGCTCCTCCAAAGAACGTCAAGCAAGTTCGAAGTTTTCTCGGACTCGCCAGCTATTGCCGTCGATTTGTCGAGAACTTCTCCAAGATCGCCAAGCCCCTGACTAACCTGCTTCATAAAGGCGTCAAGTTCGATTGGACGGAAAAGGTCAGGAAAGTTTCCAGACGCTCAAAGACAAGCTGACTTCTGCCCCAGTGCTTGCCCCTCCTGATTCCCAGAGGGATTTTGTCATCTATTGTGATGCATCCCGTCAAGGATTAGGCGGTGTCCTAATGCAAGACCGCAGAGTAATTGCTTATGCTTCGCGTCAATTGCGTCCGACGAAGAAATTACCAGTACATGACCTCGAGCTTGCTGCCGTCATCCATGCACTAAAACAGTGGCGACATTACCTTCTCGGAATCGTTGCGAGATCTACACCGATCATCAAAGTTGAAGTATCTGTTCACTCAGCCAGACCTGAACCTCCGTCAACAGAGATGGATGGAGACCGTAGCGATTTTAACTTGGGTATTTCTTATACCCCTGGCAAGGCTAATGTAATGGCCGATGCCTTGAGCCGTAAGTCTTATTGCAGTCACCTCCAGTTTCACGAAGTTCAACCTTCGCTATTGAAGAAATCAGAAAGCTGAATCTCCACATTGTTCCTCCTGGAGCACTCGCTCCCCCTCCTGAAGGTTCCTACAAAATGAACCTCCATGTGTTTCCCAGGGTTCCTTATACCCTGGTTTAAACCAGATCTCGTGGACAGCATCAAGACGCTGCAGGGTTATGACTCTCAAGCCCACAAGATTAAGCGCTATCTCGCTGAAGGAAGGCCTTCGTTCTTCACTATTGATGATACTGGCACCTTGTTCTTTAAAAGTCGTCTAGTGGTCCCCTCTAAAGGTAACCTGGGTATGACTCAGGAGGTCATGCAAGAAGCTCACGACACTCTGTTGTCTATTCATCCCGGCAGTACCAAGATGTAACAAGACATCCGTCAAAGATTCTGGTGGTCAAACATGAAGCAAGACATTGCTCGCTATGTTGCTGAATGTGATGTTTGCCGTCGCGTCAAAGCAGAACATCAAAGGCCCGCCGGAACTCTGCAACCAATTGCTGTTCCTGAAGGGAATGGGACCATGTTGAAATGACTTTATCACTGGATTTCCCAAATCACAGAAAGGTAATGATGCTATTCTTGTCGTCATTGACCGACTTTCCAAAGTTGCGCATTTTCTAGCCGTCAAAGAGACGATCACTGCTAGTCAGCTCGCAACTCTCTACATGTCCAGAATTGTTTCAATTCACGGTATTCCACTGGTTATCAGTTCAGACCGTGGCAGCTTTCACTTCAAGATTCTGGGCAAGTTTCCAAGAAGCTATGGGAACTCATCTGTCCTTCAGCACCGCTTTTACCCTCAGTCAAGGAAAGTTGAACGAGTCAACAAGTTCTCGAAGACAATGCTTCGAGCTTGTGTCATATCCTTCGGAAGGAAATGGGAAGAATCTCTCCCATATGCCGAATTCTCTTACAATAACAGCTATCAAGCCAGTCTGAAGATGGCCCCCTTTGAAGTATTGTACGGACGAAAGTGCCCAACCCCTCTAAATTGGTCAGAAACTGGGGAACGTCCACTTTCGGTCCGGATATTATCCAACTTGCGAAGATCAAGTTCGCGTTGTCCGCGAGCATTTGAAGACTGCTCAGTCACGTCAAAAGAGTCAGTATGACCGCAAACACAAAGATATGGTCTATCAACCTGGCGAAAAGGCTTATCTTCGAGTCACACCGATGAAAGGTACACACCGATTCGGGATCAAGGCAAGCTAGCTCCTCGCTATATTGGTCCTTTCACTGTTCTTGAAAGGCGTGGTAGAGTGGCATATCAGTTGGAACTTCCACCGAACCTTCTCAGGTTCACGATGTGTTCCACGTATAACAACTCCGCCGCTGCTTCAAAGACCCTATCGCGGAGTAGATCACGAATTGCCTGGACTGCAACAAGACCTCTCTTATAAAGAGCATCCGGTCCGCATCTCGATCAAGCCGAGCGTCGCACACGCCAGAAGGTTATCAAGTTCCTCAAGGTTCAGTGGTCAAACCATTCTGAGGATGAAGCCACTTGGGAACGCGAGGATCGTCTTCGCGATGAATACCCCGCTTTGTTTCTTTCTACCTCCTAAATCTCGGGACGAGATTTCTTGTAGTGGAGGAGATTTGTAACACCCCCTGTATTAAGCTACAGTGATCACCCTTTGTGTGAGGCCATGTCATCATGATTAATAGTGCATAATCATATAGCATCATATTGCATTTCAACTCCTAAGTCAAATTCAAATTTAAATGTAATTGGATATTAAAAGTTGTCCAACATAGAAACTAAAATGTCAGATAGTAGCAATTATCCAGAGGCTATTCTAAAATGAAACCAACATCTTGGAATTGGATAAGTGACTCGAACAACCTCAAACAGTGGTGATAAAGATAATATTTAATAACCATTTATTAAATCTGAAATAAATATGGAATTATGTTTTGTCCAACTAATTTTAGGTGTTAAGGAATAATGCACTGGTATTTATGAAATAGGTCACACTTTTTACAAAAAACCATTTGGGGCCTAAACATTTAACAGTGGAGAAAAGAGAAAGAAAGAAAAAGAAAAGGGGAAAAAGGCCCACGCCACTGGGCCTGAGTGGCCACAGTGCCCGGCCCAACTAACCCCATCCCTACCCCCACGCACTGCTCACACCCCCCCCCCCCCGTGCCGCTGTCGAGCGCCTGGTGCGCACACGCGCGCGCACGCCCTGGCCCCCCTCTCTCCGCACGACAGCGCGTCGCCGCGACTGCCTCGGACAAGGGCAGCGCCCGGACCCCCCTGGCTCCCCCCTCGCCACTCTCCCCTCTCTCCCCCCTCGGCCATCGCTTCCGAGCGCAGCCAAGGACGGCCTCGGTTGAACCTCGCGACCACCGCCACCTCTCGTCTCCACGACGTGTCCCCAAGCTTCGCCGGCGGCCGCTGCTTCGACTACGCCGAGGAACCGACGCCGGGGGCCCCCCCAGCTGCTTCCCTGGGTCGTCCCCCTTCTCGGATCCCCGCCGGCGATCTCCATCGCCCGTCTGCTCCGCCTCCCCGTCGAGCACATTTGAACGGCGACCATCACCGTGAGCTCCTTCCCTACCTCCTGCTCCTCCCCGTTCGTCCCTCGCGCACTGCTGACAACAGCCACCGTAGCTGCCGTGCTCCGGTTGCCGCGTAGTTGGGCGCCGCCGTCGTTTTCAGTCATCCCTGGCGACACCTGTGCCACTGCTCGACGCGGGGCATCCGGCTCTTTCGAACGGCGCCAAAAACCCCCGCGCCGAACCCTCCTAGTCCCGTCCCCGACCGCTCACCGGAGCCGTGCTCCGCCTCGGGTCGACGCCGGCCTCTCTCCGGCCACCCCCGAGCCAACCACCGCCACCATCGCGTGCGGCGTGCTCCGCACGTTCCAACGCGCCCGGCCCCAGCCCCTGGGGTGCCCTGTGGGCGAAACCCGCGCTCACCGGAGCTCTCGGCCGCGCCTGAGCTCGCCGGCGCACTCCGGTGGCCGCGCTGACTCAGCGCCGACGTGGCCCGCGGGCCCCACCGCCCGTGCCACTGACCCTGGGCCCCACTGGGTCCCGTTGACCCAGTCCACGCCGACGTGGCCCGCCCGGGTCGCTGACGTGTGGGCCCCGCCCATTGAACGTTTTAAGATAAATAATACTAATTAAAACTGTTAATTAAAATAATTAGTTAATTAGCTGACTAATTAGCCTCTGACTAATGGGGCCCACCCCCCTGACTAATCCTAATTAGTTTAATTTAAGCCTAATTAACCTACTGTGAGGCTGACAGGTGGGTCCCACCTGTCAGGTTTGACTTCGGTCAGCCGCTGTTGACTGCTGACGTCAGCAGCACGTCGCGATGACGTCATCCTCGCACTGTTTTGGATAATTCGAATTTAATTAATTAAATAATTCCAGAAATTGATTTAAACTTTGAAAAATCATATCTTTTAAACCGTAACTCCGATGAAAATATTTTATACATGAAACTTGCTCAGAACGACGATACGAACCCGGATACGCCCTCCGTATCTCCGTCAGACGCCCGCAACTATGAGAACGTTGAACAATTAGACCGATTTCGATAAATGAATAGTGTCCAACCCTAATTAAATAAAACCGAATAAATTCCTAAATTAACTAAATCGCTTAGTTAGGCTGTATATCACCCCGGCATATCATTTAGACATGTCATGCATCCCTGTTGCATTATTGCCGTGTGTTTACTGTTTCTTCCCCCTCTTCTCTTCGGTAGACTACGAGACCGACGCAGCTGCTGGTGCCCCGACGGACTACGTTGTTGACGACCCCTACTTGCCAGAGCAACCAGGCAAGCCCCCCCCCCTTGATCACCAGATATCGCCTATTCTTCTCTATACTGCTTGCATTAGAGTAGTGTAGCCTGTTACTGCTTTCGGTTAATCCTATTCTGCTGCATAGCCTGTCATTGTTGCTACTGTTGTTGATACCTTACCTGCAATCCTAAATGCCTAGTGTAGGATGCTAGTTTGTCATCATTGGCCCTGCATTCTTGTCAGTCTGCCTTGCTATACTATCGGGCCGTGATCACTCGGGAGGTGATCACGGGTTATACTATACATATATGCATACTATACAGATGGTGACTAAAGTCGGGTCGGCTCGAAGAGTACCCGCGAGTGATTCACGGATTGGGGGCTGAAAGGACCTTTATCCCAACGGCCCTTTGAGTGGATCTTTGTGGCGGAGCGACAGGGCAGGTTGAGACCACCTAGGAGACAGGTGGGCCAGGCCCTGGTCGGCGTTCGCGTTTACTTCATAATAACACGTTTAACGAGATTGGATATTTGATCTGAGTCTGGCCACTGGCCTATACGCACTAACCAACTACGCGGGAGTAGTTATGGGTATCCCGGCGTCGTGGTATCAGCTGAAGCCTTCTTGACGTCAGCGACTGAGCGGCGCGCGCCGTGTTGGACCGCGCTAACGTAACCGCCGTGATCGTGTGGGTTGCTAGGTCTGCTCGCGGCCGCGTACGCAACGTGCATGAGCGCACTGGGCGATGGGCCCAGACCCCAGAGTGCCTAGGATTAGTCCGGCGTGCTGACCTCTCTGTTGAGCCTAGGTGGGGCTGCGACGTGTGGATCTTCCGAGGCCGGGCATGACCCAGGAAAGTGTGTCCGGCCAAAGGGGATCGAGCGTGTTGGGGAATATGTGGTGCACCCCTGCAGGGAAGTTTATCTATTCGAATAGCCGTGTCCCTCGGTAAAAGGACGACCCGGAGTTGTATTCCGACCTCATGACAACTAGAAATGGATACTTAATAAAACACACCCTTACAAGTGACAGATATAACCCGGTGGTCGCTCTCTCGCATGGTGGCGACGAGAGGATCGACGGGTAGGATTATGCTTTACGTTGTTGTTTGGTTAACTTCCAACTAATCTCTTCTATTGCTTCAAGATGGAGGCTGCCAGAAGCGTAGTCTTCGACAGGACTAGCTATCCCCCTCTTATTCTGGCATTCTGCAGTTCAGTCCACCAATATTGCCTCTTTACACATATACCCTGCATATGTAGTATAGATCCTTGCTTGCGAGTACTTTGGATGAGTACTCACGGTTGCTTTCCCCCTTCTTTCCCCCTTTCCCTTCTTGCTGGTTGTCGCAACCAGATGTTGGAGCCCAGGAGCCAGACGCCACCTTCGACGACTACTACCACCAGGACGGAGCCTACTACTACGTCCAGGACGCCGACGACCAGGAGTAGTTAGGAGGATCCCAGGCAGGAGGCCCTGCGCCTGTTCGATCTGTTGTATCCCTGTTTGTGCTAGCCATCTTATGGCACCTTGTTTAATCTATGTCTGTACTCAGATATTGTTGCTTCCGCTGACTCGTCTATGATCGAGCATTTGTATTCGAGCCCTCGTGGCCCCTGGCTTGTATTATGATGCTTGTATGACTTAATTATGTTTTCGAGTTGTGTTGTGATATCTTCCCGTGAGTCCCTGATCTTGATCGTACACGTTTGCGTGCATGATTAGTGTACGATCGAGCCGGGGGCGCCACAAGTTGGTATCAGAGCCGACTGCCTGTAGGAATCCCCCTTTCCAATTCCTTGGCCGAAGTTGAGTCTAGACATAGAAAACCGTTTTACTAACTTGGCTGTGTGGCTTACGGGCCCACATTGCCAACTGGGTGGTATTAGGATCTTTTATTCCTCGTCTATACTCTGGGACTCTGATCTCTCTTCTACTCGGGTTAATTGAAGTTTACTAACGCCGACACTTAGGATCTCGTAAATTCTGTCTACCCGGAGAGCTGGATATCTGTGCGATTTCCCTGTCGTTGATCTGATTAGTCTGATAATCATTTTCCTTTCCATTGTTTTGTTTAACCTTTCTCTCCGAGTTGTGTTAAACCTCTTATTGTCGTTTGACAAACCTGAATTTCCTCTATTTTCAGATGGACCGTTTGTTTCCACCGCGTCCTACGACACAGCTTGTGCTTCGCACTTGGGCTCGTAATACCCCTGGGTTTCCAGCTGTCCTGATCGCTCTCACGACCAGACTTGGCTACCGTTGGTACCCTGAGTACTTGGTTTATGAGGTTTACCGCGAGTTCAACCAGGAACAGTACTATGCTGAAGTTCGGATTTATGATCAGCAGAACAACTCAGACACCGAGCTACACCTTTTTCACGGATTAGGCGTGACGATTGAGATGGCAGTCCATGATGCCGCCTACTCCGCTGTCGTACGTCTACGAGGGGAGCACCTTCTCTCTTTGTCAGGAAGAAGGATGGATCAAACCGATTGGTCCAAGATTACCGTCCTATTAACCAAGCAACTATCCAGAACAAATATCCCCTTCCTCGGATAAACGATCTGTATGATCAACTGGCGGGTTCATCAGTGTTCTCTAAACTCGACTTAAGGTTGGGTTACCACCAGATCTGTGTTCGTGAAGAGGATATCCCAAAGACCGCCTTCGTTACTCGATATGGCTCATACGAGTACACTGTCATGTCATTCGGCTTAACCAATGCTCCCGCCACATTCTCCCGCCTGATGAATTATATATTCATGGAATACCTTGACAAGTTCGTCGTGGTTTACTTGGATGATATCCTAGTATACTCCAAGAACAAAGAGGAACATGCTGAACATCTTCGACTTGTTCTGGAAAAACTTCGAGAGCATCAACTATATGCTAAGTTTTCCAAGTGTGAATTCTGGCTTCCCGAAGTAACATACCTTGGGCATGTCATCTCCAAGGATGGTATTGCCGTCAACCCCGAGCGAGTTCAGGCTATTCTTGATTGGGCTCCTCCAAAGAACGTCAGGCAAGTTCGAAGTTTTCTCGGACTCACCAGCTATTGCCGTCGATTTGTCGAGAACTTCTCCAAGATCGCCAAGCCCCTGACTAACCTGCTTCATAAAGGCGTCAAGTTCGATTGGACGGAGAAGTGTCAGGAAAGTTTCCAGACGCTCAAAGACAAGCTGACTTCTGCCCCAGTGCTTGCCCCTCCTGATTCCCAGAAGGATTTTGTCATCTATTGTGATGCATCCCGTCAAGGATTAGGCGGTGTCCTAATGCAAGACCGCAGAGTAATTGCTTATGCTTCGCGTCAATTGCGTCCGCACGAAGAGAATTACCCAGTACATGACCTCGAGCTTGCTGCCGTCATCCATGCACTAAAACAGTGGCGACATTACCTTCTCGGAAATCGTTGCGAGATCTACACCGATCATCAAAGTCTGAAGTATCTGTTCACTCAGCCAGACCTGAACCTCCGTCAACAGAGATGGATGGAGACCGTAGCGGATTTTAACTTGGGTATTTCTTATACCCCTGGCAAGGCTAATGTAATGGCCGATGCCTTGAGCCGTAAGTCTTATTGCAGTCACCTCCAGTTTCACGAAGTTCAACCTTCGCTTATTGAAGAATTCAGAAAGCTGAATCTCCACATTGTTCCTCCTGGAGCACTCGCTCCCCCTCCTGAAGGTTCCTACAAAATGAACCTCCATGTTGTTTCCCAGGGTTCTCTTAATACCCTGGTTACTAAACCAGATCTCGTGGACAGCATCAAGACGCTGCAGGGTTATGACTCTCAAGCCCACAAGATTAAGCGCTATCTCGCTGAAGGAAGGCCTTCGTTCTTCACTATTGATGATACTGGCACCTTGTTCTTTAAAAGTCGTCTAGTGGTCCCCTCTAAAGGTAACCTGGGTATGACTCAGGAGGTCATGCAAGAAGCTCACGACACTCTGTTGTCTATTCATCCCGGCAGTACCAAGATGTACCAAGACATCCGTCAAAGATTCTGGTGGTCAAACATGAAGCAAGACATTGCTCGCTATGTTGCTGAATGTGATGTTTGCCGTCGCGTCAAAGCAGAACATCAAAGGCCCGCCGGAACTCTGCAACCAATTGCTGTTCCTGAATGGAAATGGGACCATGTTGAAATGGACTTTATCACTGGATTTCCCAAATCACAGAAAGGTAATGATGCTATTCTTGTCGTCATTGACCGACTTTCCAAAGTTGCGCATTTTCTAGCCGTCAAAGAGACGATCACTGCTAGTCAGCTCGCAACTCTCTACATGTCCAGAATTGTTTCAATTCACGGTATTCCACTGGTTATCAGTTCAGACCGTGGCAGCTTATTCACTTCAAGATTCTGGGCAAGTTTCCAAGAAGCTATGGGAACTCATCTGTCCTTCAGCACCGCTTTTCACCCTCAGTCTCAAGGATAAGTTGAACGAGTCAACAAGGTTCTCGAAGACATGCTTCGAGCTTGTGTCATATCCTTCGGAAGGAAATGGGAAGAATCTCTCCCATATGCCGAATTCTCTTACAATAACAGCTATCAAGCCAGTCTGAAGATGGCCCCCTTTGAAGTATTGTACGGACGAAAGTGCCAAACCCCTCTAAATTGGTCAGAAACTGGGGAACGTCCACTCTTCGGTCCGGATATTATCCAACTTGCCGAAGATCAAGTTCGCGTTGTCCGCGAGCATTTGAAGACTGCTCAGTCACGTCAAAAGAGTCAGTATGACCGCAAACACAAAGATATGGTCTATCAACCTGGCGAAAAGGCTTATCTTCGAGTCACACCGATGAAAGGTACACACCGATTCGGGATCAAGCGCAAGCTAGCTCCTCGCTATATTGGTCCTTTCACTGTTCTTGAAAGGCGTGGTAGAGTGGCATATCAGTTGGAACTTCCACCGAACCTTTCTCAGGTTCACGATGTGTTCCACGTATAACAACTCCGCCGCTGCTTCAAAGACCCTATCCGCGGAGTAGATCACGAATTGCTTGGACTGCAACAAGACCTCTCTTATAAAGAGCATCCGGTCCGCATTCTCGATCAAGCCGAGCGTCGCACACGCCAGAAGGTTATCAAGTTCCTCAAGGTTCAGTGGTCAAACCATTCTGAGGATGAAGCCACTTGGGAACGCGAGGATCGTCTTCGCGATGAATACCCCGCTTTGTTTCTTTCTACCTCCTAAATCTCGGGACGAGATTTCTTGTAGTGGAGGAGATTTGTAACACCCCCTGTATTAAGCTACAGTGATCACCCTTTTGGTGAGGCCATGTCATCATGATTAATAGTGCATAATCATCATTAGCATCATATTGCATTTCAACTCCTAAGTCAAATTCAAATTTAAATGTAATTGGAATATAAAAGTTGTCCAACATAGAAACTAAAATGTCAGATAAGTAGCAATTATTCCAGAGGCTATTCTAAAATTGAAACCAACATCGTTGGAATTGGATAAGTGACTCGAACAACCTCAAACAGTGGATAAAGATAATATTTAATAACCATTTATTAAATCTGAAATAAATATGGAATTATGTTTTGTCCAAACTAATTTTAGGTGTTAAGGAATAATGCACTGGTATTTATGAAATAGGTCACACTTTTTACAAAAAAACCATTTGGGGCCTAAACATTTAACAGTGGAGAAAAGAGAAACAGAAAAGAAAAAGAAAAGGGGAAAAAGGCCCACGGCCACTGGGCCTGAGTGGCCACAGTGCCCGGCCCAACTAACCCCATCCCCTACCCCCCCCAAGAAACTGATAAAACCCACCAAAAAAGTGACGCTGGCGACGCGCCTTGGGCGCACCAGCGAGCGCGCACGCCCTGGCCCCCTCTCTCCGCACGACAGCGCGTCGCCGCGACTGCCTCGTACAAGGGCAGCGCCCGGACCCCCCCTGGCTCCCCCTCGCCCACTCTCCCCCTCTCTCCCCCTCGGCCATCGCTTCCGAGCGCAGCCAAGGACGGCCTCGGTTGAACCTCGCGACCACCGCCCACCTCTCGTCTCCACGACGTGTCCCCAAGCTTCGCCGGCGGCCGCTGCTGACTACGCCGAGGAACGACGCCGGGGGGCCCCCCAGCTGCTTCCCTGGGTCGTCCCCTTCTCGGATCCCCGCCGGCGATACTCCATCGCCCGTCTGCTCCGCCTCCCCGTCGAGCACATTTGAACGGCGACCATCACCGTGAGCTCCTTCCCTACCTCCTGCTCCTCCCCGTTCGTCCCCTCGCGACTGCAACTAGCCACCGTAGCTGCCGTGCTCCGGTTGCCGCCGTAGTTGGGCGCCGCCGTCGTTTTCAGTCATCCCTGGCGACACCTGTGCCACTGCTCGACGCGGGGCATCCGGCTCTTTCGAACGGCGCCAAAAACCCCCGCGCCGAACCTCCTAGTCCCGCCCGACCTCCACCGGAGCCGTGCCCGCCTCGGGTCGACGCCGGCCTCTCTCCGGCCACCCCGAGCCAACCACCGCACCATCGCGTGCGGCGTGCTCCGCACGTTCCAACGCGCCCGGCCCCAGCCCCTGGGGTGCCCTGTGGGCGAAACCGCGTCACCGGAGCTCTCGGCCGCGCCTGGGCTCGCCGGCGCACTCCGGTGGCCGCGCTGACTCAGCGCCGACGTGGACCGCGGGCCCCACCGCCCGTGCCACTGACCCTGGGGCCCCACTGGGTCCGTTGACCCAGTCCACGCGACGTGCGCCCGGGTCGCTGACTGTGGGCCCCGCCCATTAAATGTTTTAAGATAAATAAGAATACTAATTAAAACTGTTAATTAAAATAATTAGTTAATTAGCTGACTAATTAGCCTCTGACTAATGGGGCCCACCCCCCTGACTAATCCTAATTAGTTTAATTTAAGCCTAATTAACCTATGTGAGGCGACAGGTGGGTCCCACCTGTCAGGTTTGACTTCGGTCAGCCGTGTTGACTGCTGACGTCAGTAGCACGTCGCGATGACGTCATCCTCGCACTGTTTTGGATAATTCGAATTAATTAATTAAATAATTCCAGAAATGATTTAAACTTTGAAAAATCATATCTTTTAAAACGTAACTCCGATGAAAATTTTTATTGAAACTTGCTCAGAACGACGATACGAACCCGGATACGCCCTCGGTATCTCGTCAGACGCCCGCAACTATGAGAACGTTGAACAATTAGACCGATTTCGATAAATGAATAGTGTCCAACCCTAATTAAATAAATCCGAATAAATTCCTAAATTAACTAAATCGTTAGTTAGGCTGTATATCACCCCGGCATATCATTAGATGTGCATGCATCCTGTTGCATTATTGCCGTGTTACTGTTTCTTCCCCCTCTTCTCTTCGGTAGACTACGAGACCGACGCAGCTGCTGGTGCCCCGACGGACTACGTTGTTGACGACCCCTACTTGCCAGAGCAACCAGGCAAAAGGGCCACCACCCCCCCTTGATCACCAGATATCGCCTATTCTTCTCTATACTGCTTGCATTAGAGTAGTGTAGCCTGTTACTGCTTTCGGTTAATCCTATTCTGCTGCATAGCCTGTCATTGTTGCTACTGTTGTTGATACCTTACCTGCAATCCTAAATGCCTAGTGTAGGATGCTAGTTTGTCATCATTGGCCCTGCATTCTTGTCAGTCAGCCTTGCTATACTATCGGGCCGTGATCACTCGGGAGGTGATCACGGGTTATACTATACATATATGCATACTATACAGATGGTGACTAAAGTCGGGTCGGCTCGAAGAGTACCCGCGAGTGATTCACGGATTGGGGGCTGAAAGGACCTTTGTCCCAACGGCCCTTTGAGTGGATCTTTGTGGCGGAGCGACAGGGCAGGTTGAGACCACCTAGGAGACAGGTGGGCCAGGCCCTGGTCGGCGTTCGCGTTTACTTCATAATAACACGTTTAACGAGATTGGATATTTGATCTGAGTCTGGCCACTGGCCTATACGCACTAACCAACTACGCGGGAGTAGTTATGGGTATCCCGGCGTCGTGGTATTAGCTGAAGCCTTCTTGACGTCAGCGACTGAGCGGCGCGCGCCGTGTTGGACCGCGCTAACGTAACCGCCGTGATCGTGTGGGTTGCTAGGTCTGCTCGCGGCCGCGTACGCAACGTGCATGAGCGCACTGGGCGATGGGCCCAGACCCCAGAGTGCCTAGGATTAGTCCGGCGTGCTGACCTCTCTGTTGAGCCTAGGTGGGGCTGCGACGTGTGGATCTTCCGAGGCCGGGCATGACCCAGGAAAGTGTGTCCGGCCAAAGGGGATCGAGCGTGTTGGGGAATATGTGGTGCACCCCTGCAGGGAAGTTTATCTATTCGAATAGCCGTGTCCCTCGGTAAAAGGACGACCCGGAGTTGTATTCCGACCTCATGACAACTAGAAATGGATACTTAATAAAACACACCCTTACAAGTGACAGATATAACCCGGTGGTCGCTCTCTCGCATGGTGGCGACGAGAGGATCGACGGGTAGGATTATGCTTTACGTTGTTGTTTGGTTAACTTCCAACTAATCTCTTCTATTGCTTCAAGATGGAGGCTGCCAGAAGCGTAGTCTTCGACAGGACTAGCTATTCCCCTCTTATTCTGGCATTCTGCAGTTCAGTCCACCGATATTGCCTCTTTACACATATACCCTGCATATGTAGTATAGATCCTTGCTTGCGAGTACTTTGGATGAGTACTCACGGTTGCTTTCCCCCTTCTTTCCCCCTTTCCCTTCTTGCTGGTTGTCGCAACCAGATGTTGGAGCCCAGGAGCCAGACGCCACCTTCGACGACTACTACCACCAGGACGGAGCCTACTACTACGTCCAGGACGCCGACGACCAGGAGTAGTTAGGAGGATCCCAGGCAGGAGGCCCTGCGCCTGTTCGATCTGTTGTATCCCTGTTTGTGCTAGCCATCTTATGGCACCTTGTTTAATCTATGTCTGTACTCAGATATTGTTGCTTCCGCTGACTCGTCTATGATCGAGCATTTGTATTCGAGCCCTCGTGGCCCCTGGCTTGTATTATGATGCTTGTATGACTTAATTATGTTTTCGAGTTGTGTTGTGATATCTTCCCATGAGTCCCTGATCTTGATCGTACACGTTTGCGTGCATGATTAGTGTACGATCGAGCCGGGGGCGCCACAACATGTCCATATGAGATGTAATTACGTCTTGGTAAAAATAGGATATCTTAGTTATGGTGATGCAATAGGTCCACTGCTGGGACTTTGTGTATGTTCTCCAAAGGCGTTTGTCGAGTGTTCATTAAGAAAGGTTCTATACAACTTTCTGAATGAACTCCTTAAGAGAAGTTCTCCAAAAGTTAACTACTGGTAGTATGCTTTGAAGCACATGGTCGTCACGAGTTTTTTGACTACTTGTGGAGCCAAAAGAAACTCCCTATGAGTCAGATATCCATTTTTCAGTTAACAACGCGCAAAATTGATTCCGAAAGTTATAGACCAGTTCTTGTGTATTTGCATTCAATTTTTCTGGTTCTATTTCCCTAAACATATCCATATGAGATGCAATTATGTCTAGGGAAATGCAGAAGACGTTAGTTATGGTTATTCACTAGCTCCACGGCTGGGACTTTGTGTATGTTCTCCCAAGGCATTTGTCGAGTGTTCATTAAGAAAGTTTCTGTACAAGTTTTGGAATGAAGTCCTTAAGGAAAATTCTCCAAAAGTTAACTACAGAAGAACCCTTTGAAGCGCCTGGTCGTCATGAGCATTTTGACTACTTGTGGAGCCAAAACGGACTATGTATTAGTCAGATATCCACGTTTCACTTAGCACTGCGCAAAACTTATTCCGAACGACAGTTACACACTAGTTCTTGTGTAGTTGGATTTGATTTTTTCCGTTCTATTTACTTAAACATCTCCATATGAGTTGCAATTGTGTCTAGGGAAATGCAGGAGACCTTAGTTATGATGATGCACTAGGTTCAGAGCTGGGACTTTGCGTATGTTCTCGAAAGGCGTTTGTCGAGTGTTCATTAAGAACGTTTTTGTACAAGTTTCTGAACGAACTCCTTAAGAAAAGTTCTCCAAAAGTTCCCTACAAAAGGATCCTTTGAACCGTCTGGTCATCACGATTATTTTAACTACTTGTAGAGCCAAAACGGACTCCGTATGAGTTAGATATGCAGTTTCAGTTAACACTGCACAAAACTGATTCTGAATGACAGTTATAGACTAGTTCTTGTGTAGTTGGATTCAATTTTTTCCGTTCTATTCCTCTAAACATGTCCATATTATATGAAATTACGACTAGGGAAATATAGGAGATCTTATTTATGGTGATGCACTAGGTCCACAGCTGGGACTTTGTGTATGTTCTCCAAAGGCGTTTGTCGAGTATTCATTAAGAAAGTTTTTGTACAAGTTTCTGAACGAGCTCCTTAAGAAAATTTCTCCAAAAGTTTCCTATGAAGGAATACTTTGAAGCATCTGGCCGTCACGAGTATTTTAACTACTTGTAGAGCCAAAACGGACTCTGTATGAGTTAGATATGCAGTTTCAGTAAACACTGCGCAAAATTGATTCTGAATGACAGTTACAGACTAGTTCTTGTGTAGTTGGATTCGATTTTTTCTGTTCTATACCCCTAAACATGTCCATATGAGATGCAATTACATCTAGGAAAATATAGGAGATCTTAGTTATGGTGATGCACTAGGTACACAGCTGGGACTTTGTGTATGTTCTCCAAAGGCGTTTGTCGAGTGTTCATTAAGAAAGTTTCTATACAACTTTCTGAATAAACTCCTTAAGAGAACTTCTCCAAAAGTTCCCTACTGGTAGTATACTTTGAAGCATATGGTTTTCACAAGTTTTTTGACTACATGTGGAGCCAAAACTGACTCCGTATGAGTTAGATATCCATGTTTCAGTTAACACCGCGCAAAATTGATTCCGAAAGTTATATACCAGTTCTTGTGTGTTTAGTTCAATTTTTCTGGTTCTATTTCACTAAACATCTCCATATGAGATGCAATTACATCTAGGGAATTGCAGGAGACATTAGTTATGGTGATTCACTAGGTCCACGGCTCGGACTTTGTGTATGTTCTCCAAAGGCGTTTGTTGACTGTTCATTAAGAAAGTTTCTGTTCAAGTTTTGGAACGAACTCCTTAAGGAAAATTCTCTGAAAGTTCCCTACAAAAGAATCCTTTGAAGCACCTGGTCGTCATGAGCATTTTGACTACTTGTGGAGTCAAAACGGACTCTGTATTATTCAGATATCCACGTATCACTTAGCACTGCAAAAAACTTATTTCGAACGACAGTTACACACAAGTTCTTGTGTAGTTGGATTCGATTTTTTCCATTCCATTTCCTTAAACATCTCCATATGAGATGCAATTGCATCTAGGGAAATGCAGGGACCTTAGTTATGATGATGCATTAAGTCCACAGCTGGGACTTTGTGTATGTTCTCTAAAGGCATTTGTCGAGTGTTCATTAAGAAAGTTTTTGTACAAGTTTCTGAACGAACTCCTTAAGAAAAGTTCTCCAAAAGATCCCTATGAAAGAATCTTTTGAAACGTCTAGTCCTCACGAGTATTTTAACTACTTGTAGAGCCAAAACGGACTCAGTATGAGTTAGATATGCAGTTTTATTTAACATTGCGCAAAACTGATTATGAATGACAGTTACAGACTAGTTCTTGTGTAGTTGGATTTGATTTTTTCTGGTCTATTCCTCTAAACATGTGCATATGAGATGCAATTACATCTAGGGAAATATAGGAGGTCTTAGTTATGGTGATGCACTAGCTCCACAGCAGGAACTTTGTGTATGTTCTCCAAAGGCGTTTGTCGAGTGTTCATTAAGAAAGTTTTTGTACAAGTTTCTGAACGAACTCCTTAAGAAAAGTTCTCCAAAAGTTCCCTACGAAAGAATCCTTCATAGCGTCTGGTTGTCAGGAGTATTTTAACTAGTTGTAGAGCCAAAACGGACTCCGTATGAGTTAGATATGCAGTTTCAGTAAACACTGCGCAAAACTGATTCTGAATGACAGTTACAGACTAGTTCTTGTGTAGTTGGATTCGATTTTTTCTGTTCTATTCGCCTAAACATGTAAATATGAGATGCAATTACGTCTAGGGAAATATAGGAGATCTTAGTTATGATGATGCACTAGGTCCACAGCTGGGACTTTGTGTATGTTCTCCAAAGGCGTTTGTCGAGTGTTCATTAAGGAAGTTTCTATACAACTTTCTGAATGAACTCCTTAATCGAACTTCTCCAAAAGTTCCCTACTAGTAGTATACTTTGAAGCATATGGTCTTCATGAGTTTTTTGACTACTTGTGGAGCCAAAACGGACTCCGTATGAGTCAGATATCCATGTTTTATTTAACACCGCGCAAAATTGATTCCCAAAGTTATATACCAGTTCTTGTGTGTTTAGATTCAATTTTTCCGATTGTATTTAACTAAACATCTCCTTATGAGATGCAATTACGTCTACGGAAATGCAGGAGACATTAGTTATGGTGATTCACTAGGTCCACGGCTGGGACTTTGTGTATGTTCTCTAAAGGCGTTTGTCGAGTGTTCATTAAGAAAGTTTCTGTACAAGTTCTGCAACAAACTCCTTAAGGGAAATTCTCCAAAAGTTCCCTACAAAAGAATCCTTTGAAGCACCTGGTCATCACGAGCGTTTTGACTACTTGTGGAGCCAAAATGGACTCTGTATTATTCAGATATCCATGTTTCACTTAGCACTGCGCCAAACTTATTCCGAACGACAGTCACACACTAGTTCTTGTGTAGTTGGATTCGATTTTTTCCATTCCATTGCCTTAAACATCTCCATATGAGATGCAATTGCGTCTAGGGAAATGCAGGGACCTTAGTTATGATGATGCACTATGTCCACAGCTGGGACTTTGTGTATGTTCTCTAAGGGCATTTGTCGAGTGTTCATTAAGAAAGTTTTTGTACAAGATTCTAAACGAACTCCTTAAGAAAAGTTCTCCAAAAGTTCCCTACGAAAGAATCTTTTGAAGCTTCTAGTCATCACGAGTTTTTTGACTACTTGTAGAGCCAAAACGGACTACGTATGAGTTAGATATGCAGTTTTAGTTAACATTGCACAAAATTGATACCGAAAGTTATAGGCCAGTTCTTGTGTATTTGGATTCAATTTTTTCGGTTCTATTTCCCTAAACATCTCCATATGAGATGCAATTACATCTAGGGAAATGCAAGAGACATTAGTTATGGTGATTCACTAGGTCCACGGCTGGGACTTCGTGTATGTTCTCCAAAGGCGTTTGTCGAGTGTTCATTAAGAAAATTTCTGTACAAGTTTTGAAATGAACTCCTTAAGGATAATTCTCCAAAAGTTCCCTACAAAAGAATCCTTTGAAGCACCTGGTCATCACGAGCGTTTTGACTACTTGTGGTGCCAAAAGGGACTCTGTATTAGTCAGATATCTGTGTTTCACTTAGCACTGCGCAAAACTTATTCCGAACGATAGTTACACACTTGTTCTTGTGTAGTTGGATTCGATTTTTTCCATTCCATTTCCATAAACATCTCCATATGAGATGCAATTGCGTCTAGGGAAAAGCAGGAGACCTTAGTTATGATGATGCACTAGGTCCACAGCTGGGACTTTGTGTATGTTCTCTAAAGGCGTTTGTCGAGTGTTCATTAAGAAAGTTTTTGTACAAGTTTCTGAATGAACTCCTTAAGAAAAGATCACCTAAAGTTCCCTACGAAAGAATCTTTTGAAGTGTCTGGTCATCACGAGTATTTTAACTACTTGTAGGGCCAAAACGGACTCCGTATGAGTTAGATATGCGGTTTTAGTTAACACTGCGCAAAACTGATTCTGAATGACAGTTACAGACTAGTTCTTGTGTAGTTGGATTTGATTTTTTCTATTCTATTCCTCTAAACACGTCCATATGAGATGCAATTATGTCTTGGGAAATATAGGAGATCTTAGTTATGGTGATGCACTAGGTCCACAGCTGGAACTTTGTGTATGTTCTGCAAAGGCGTTTGTCGAGTGTCCATTAAGAAAGTTTTTGTAGAAGTTTCCGAAGGAACTCCTTAAGAAAAGTTCTCCAAAAGTTCTCTATGACAGAATCCTTTGAAGCGTCTGGTAGTCACGAGTATTTTAACTACTTGTAGAGTCAAAACGAACTCCGTATGAGTTAGATATGCAGTTTTAGTTAACACTGCGCAAAATTGATTCTGAATGACAGTTACAGACTAGTTCTTGTGTAGTTGGATTCGATTTTTTCTGTTCTATTCCCCTAAACATGTCCATATGAGATGTAATTACGTCTTGGTAAATATAGGATATCTTAGGTATGGTGATGCAATAGGTCCACTGCTGTGACTTTGTGTATGTTCTCCGAAGGCGTTTGTCGAGTGTTCATTAAGAAAGGTTCTATACTACTTTCTGAATGAACTCCTTATGAGAAGTTCTCCAAAAGTTAACTATTGGTATTATGCTTTGAAGCACATGGTCGTCACGAGTTTTTTTACTACTTGTGGAGCCAAAACGAACTCCGTATGAGTCAGATATCCATTTTTCAGTTAACAACGCGCAAAATTGATTCCGAAAGTTATAGACCAGTTCTTGTGTATTTGCATTCAATTTTTCTTGTTCTATTTCCCTAAACATATCCATCTGAGATGCAATTACGTCTAGGGAAATGCAGGAGATGTTATTTATGGTTATTCACTAGGTCCACGGCTAGGACTTTGTGTATGTTCTCCCAAGGCATTTGTTGAGTGTTCATTAAGAAAGTTTCTGTACAAGTTTTGGAATGAAGTCCTGAAGGAAAATTCTCCAAAAGTTCCCTATAGAAGAATCCTTTGAAGCGCCTAGTCGTCATGAGCATTTTGACTACTTGTGGAGCAAAAACAGACTATGTATTAGTAAGATATCCACGTTTCACTTAGCACTGCGCAAAACTTATTCCGAGCGACAGTTACACACTAGTTCTTGTGTAGTTGGATTCGATTTTTTCCGTTCTATTTACTTAAACATCTCCATATGAGTTGCAATTGTGTCTAGGGAAATGCAGGAGACCTTTGTTATGATGATGCACTAGGTTCACAGCTGGGACTTTGCGTATGTTCTCCAAAGGCGTTTGTCGAGTGTTCATTAAGAGCGTTTTTGTACAAGTTTCTGAACGAACTCCTTGAGAAAAGTTCTCCAAAAGTTCCCTACAAAAGGATCCTTTGAACCGTCTAGTCATCACGAGTATTTTAACAACTTGTAGAGCCAAAACGGACTCCGTATGAGTTAGATATGCAGTTTCAGTTAACACTGCACAAAACTGATTCTGAATGACAGTTATAGACTAGTTCTTGTGTAGTTGGATTCAATTTTTTCTGTTCTATTCCTCTAAACAAGTCCATATTAGATGGAATTACGACTAGGGAAATATAGGAGATCTTAGTTATGGTGATGCACTAGGTCCACAGCTGGGACTTTGTGTATGTTCTCCAAAGGCGTTTGTCGAGTATTCTTTAAGAAAGTTTTCGTTCAAGTTTCTGAACGAGCTCCTTAAGAAAAGTTCTCCAAAAGTTCCCTACGAAAGAATCCTTTGAAGCATCTGGCCGTCAAGAGTATTTTAACTACTTGTAGAGCCAAAACGGACTCCGTATGAGTTAGATATGAAGTTTCAGTAAACACTGCGCAAAACTGATTCTGAAAGACAGTTACAGACACGTTCTTGTGTAGTTGGATTCGATTTTTTCTGTTCTATACCCCTAAACATGTCCATATGAGATGCAATTACATCTAGGAAAATATAGGTGATCTTAGTTATGGTGATGCACTAGGTACATAGCTGGGACTTTGTGTATGTTCTCCAAAGGCGTTTGTCGAGTGTTCATTAAGAAAGTTTCTATACAACTTTCTGAATGAACTCCTTAAGAGAACTTCTCCAAAAGTTCCCTACTGGTAGTATACTTTGAAGAATATGGTTTTCACAAGTTTTTTGAGTACTTGTGGAGCCAAAACGGACTCCGTATGAGTCAGATATCCATGTTTTAGTTAACAGCGCGCAAAATTGATTCCGAAAGTTAAATACCAGTTCTTGTGTGTTTAGATTCAATTTTTCCGGTTCTATTTCACTAAACTTCTCCATATGAGATGAAATTACATCTAGGGAATTGCAGGAGACATTAGTTATGGTGATTCACTAGGTCCACGGCTCGGACTTTGTGTATGTTCTCCAAAGGCGTTTGTCAACTGTTCATTAAGAAAGTTTCTGTACAAGTTTTGGAACGAACTCCTTAAGGAAAATTCTCTAAAAGTTCCCTACAAAAGAATCCTTTGATGCACCTGGTCGTCATGAGCATTTTGACGACTTGTGGAGCCAAAACGGACTCTGTATTATTCAGATATGCATGTTTCACTTAGCACTGCAAAAAACTTATTCCGAACGACAGTTACACACTAGTTCTTGTGTAGTTGGATTCGATTTTTTCCATTCCATTTCCTTAAACATCTCCATATGAGATGCAATTGCGTCTAGGGAAATGCAGGGACCATAGTTATGATGATGCATTAAGTCCACAGCTGGGACTTTGTGTATGTTCTCTAAAGGCGTTTGTCGAGTGTTCATTAAGAAAGTTTTTGTACAAGTTTCTGAACAAACTCCTTAAGAGAAGTTCTCCAAAAGATCCCTACGAAAGAATCTTTTGAAACGTCTGGTCATCACGAGTATTTTAACTACTTGTAGAGCCAAAACGGACTCCGTATGACTTAGATATGCAGTTTTATTTAACATTGCGCAAAACTGATTATGAATGGCAGTTACAGACTATTTCTTTTGTAGTTGGATTTGATTTTTTCTGTTCTATTCCTCTAAACATGTCCATATGAGATGCAATTACATCTAGGGAAATATAGGAGATCTTAGTTATGGTGATGCACTAGGTCCACAGCTGGAACTTTGTGTATGTTCTCCAAAGGCGTTTGTCGAGTGTTCATTAAGAAAGTTTTTGTACAAGTTTCTGAACGAACTCCTTAAGAAATGTTCTCCGAAAGTTCCCTACAAAAGAATCCATTGAAGTGTTTGGTCGTCACGAGTATTTTAACTACTTGTAGACCCAAAACAGACTCCGTATGAGTTAGATACGCAGTTTCAGTTAACACCGCGCAAAACTGATTCTGAATGACAGTTACAGACTAGTTCTTGTGTAGTTGGATTCGATTTTTTCTATTCTATTCCCCTAAACTTGTCCATGTGAGATGCAATTACGTCTAGGGAAATATAGGAGATCTTAGGTTTGGTGATGCACTAGGTCCACAGCTGGGACTTTGTGTATGTTCTCCAAAGGCGTTTGTCGAGTGTTCATTAAGAAAGTTTCTATACAACTTTTGGAATGAACTCCTTAAGATAAGTTCTCCAAAAGTTACCTACTGGTACTATAATTTGAAGCATATGATCATCATTAGTTTTTTGACGACTTGTGGAGCAAAAATTGACTCTGTATGAGTCATATATCCATGTTTCAATTAACCTCGCGCAAAATTGATTCCGAAAGTTATATACCAGTTCTTGTGTGTTTAGATTCAATTTTTTCGGTTCTATTTCACTAAACATCTCCATATGAGATGCAATTAAGTCTAGGAAAATGCAGGAGACATTAGTTATGGTGATTCACTAGGTCCACGGCTCGGACTTTGTGTATGTTCTCCAAAGGCGTTTGTCGACTGTTCATTAAGAAAGTTTCTGTACAAGTTTTGGAACAAACTCCTTAAGGAAAACTCTCCAAAAGTTCCTTACAAAAGAATCCTTTGAAGCACCTGGTCATCCTGAGCATTTTGACTACTTGTGGAGCCAAAATGGACTTGGTCTTATTCAGATATCCATGTTTCACTTAGCACTGCGCAAAACTTATTCCGAACGACAGTTACACACTTGTTCTAGTGTAGTTGGATTCGATTTTTTCCATTCTATTCCCCTAAACATGTCCATATGAGATGCAATTATGATTAGAGAAATATAGGAGATCTTAGTTAGGGTGATGCACTAGGTCCACTGCTGGGACTTTGTGTGTGTTCTCCGAAGGCGTTTGTCAAGTGTTCATTAAGGAAGTTTCTATACAACTTTCTGAATGAACTCCTTAAGAGAAGTTCTCCAAAAGTTCACTACTGGTAGTATGCTTTGAAGCACATGCTCGTCACAAGTTTTTTGACCACTTGTGGAGCCAAAACAGACTCCGTATGAGTCAGATATCCTTTTTTCAGTTAATACCGCGCAAAATTGATTCCGAAAGTTATAGACCAGTTCTTGTGTATTTGGATTCAATTTTTCCGGTTCTGTTTCCCTAGACATCTCCATATGAGATGCAATTACGTCTAGGGAAATGCAGGAGATGTTAGCTATGGTGATTCACTAGGTCCACGGCTGGGACTTTGTGTATGTTCTCCAAAGGTGTTTGTCGAGTGTTCATTAAGAAAGTTCCTTTAAAAGTTTTGGAACGAACTCCTTAAGGAAAATTCTCCAAAAGTTCCCTACAAAAGAATACTTTGAAGCGCCTGGTCGTCATGAGCGTTTTGACTAATTGTGGAGCCAAAACGGACTCTGTATTAGTCAGATATCCATGTTTCAATTAGCACTGCGCAAAACTTATTCCGAACGACAGTTACACACTAGTTCTTGTGTAGTTGGATTCGATTTTTTCCGTTCCATTACCTTAAACATCTCCATATGAGATGCAATTGTGTCTAGAGAAATGCAGGAGACCTTTGTTATGATGATGCACTAGGTCCACAGCTGGGACTTTGTGTATGTTCTCTAAAGGCGTTTGTCGAGTGTTCATTAAGAAAGATTTTGTACAAGTTTCTGAACTAACTCCTTAAGAAAAGTTCTCCAAAAGTTCCCTACGACAGAATCCTTTGAAGCGTCTAGTCGTCATTTGTATTTTAACTACTTGTAGAGCCAAAACGGACTCCATATGAGTTAGATATGCAGTTTCAGTTAACACTGCGCAAAACTGATTCTGAATGACAGTTACAGACTAGTTCTTGTGTAGTTGGATTCGATTTCTTTGTTCTATTCCCCTAAACATGTCCATATGTGATGCAATTATGTCTTGGGAAATATAGGAGATCTTAGTTATGGTGATGCACTAGGTCCACAGCTGGGACTTTGTGTATGTTCTCCAAGGGCGTTTGTCGAGTGTTCATTAAGAAAGTTTCTATACAACTTTTCGAATGAACTCCTTAAGAGAAGTTCTCCAAAAGTTCACTACTGGTAGTATGCTTGGAAGCATATGGTTTTCACGAGTTTTTTAACTACTTGTGGAACCAAAACGGACTCCGTATGAGTAAGATATCTATTTTTCAGTTAACACCGCGCAAAATTGATTCCGAAAGTTACAGACCAGTTCTTGTGTATCTGGATTCAATTTTTCCGGTTCTATTTCCCTAATTATCTCTATATGAGATGCAATTACGTCTTGGGAAATGCAAGAGACGTTAGTTATGGTGATTCACTAGGTCCACGGTCGGGACTTTGTGTATGTTCTCCAAAGGCGTTTGTCGAGTGTTCATTAAGAAAGTTCCTATACAAGTTTTGGAATAAACTCCTTAAGGAAAATTCTCCAAAAGTTCCATACAAAAGAATCCTTTGAAGCGCCTGGTCGTCAAGTGCATTTTGACTACTTGTGGAGCCTAAACGGACTCTGTATTAGTCAGATATCCATGTTGCACTTAGCACTGCGCAAAACTTATTCCGAATGAGAGTTACACACTAGTTCTTGTGTAGTTGGATTCAATTTTTTCCGTTCTATTTCCTTAAACATCTCCATATGAGATGCAATTGTGTCTAGGGAAATGCAGGAGACCTTAGTAATGATGATGCACTAGGTCCACAGCTGGGACTTTGTGTATGTTCTCCAAAGGCGTTTGTCGAGTGTTCATTAAGAAAGTTTTTGTACAAGTTTCTGAATGAACTCCTTAAGAAAAGTTCTCCAAAAGTTCCCTACAAAAGAATCCTTTGAAGCGTTTGGTCATCACAAGTATTTTAACTACTTGTAGAGCCAAAACGGACTCCGTATGAGTTAGATATGCAGTTTCAGTTAACACTGCACAAAACTGATTCTGAATGACAGTTACAGACTAGTTCTTGTGTAGTTGGATTCAATTTTTTCTGTTCTATTCATCTAAACATGTCCATATGAGATGCAATTATTTCTAGGTTAATATAGGAGATCTTAGTTATGGTGATGCACTAGGTCCACAGCAGGGACTATGTGTATGTTCTCCAAAGGCGTTTGTCGAGTGTTCATTAAGAAAGTACCTGTACAAGTTTCTGAATGAACTCCTTAAGAAAAGTTCTCCAAAAGTTCCCTACAAAAGAATCCTTTGAAGCGCCTGGTCGTCACGCGCGTTTTGACTACTTGTGGAGCCAAAGCGGACTCTGTATTAGTCAGATAACTACGTTTCACTTAGCACTGCGCAAAAATTATTCCGAACGACAGTTACACACTAGTTCTTGTGTAGTTGGATTCGATTTTTTCCGTTCTATTTCCTTAAACACCTCCATATGAGATGCAATTGCATCTAGGGAAATGCAGGAGACCATAGTTATGATGATGCACTAGGTCCACAGCTGGGACTTTGTGTATGTTCTCCAAAGGCGTTTGTCGAGTGTTCATTAAGAACGTTTTTGTACAAGTTTCTGAACGAACTCCTTAAGAAAAGTTCTCCAACAGTTCCCTACGAAAGAAACCTTTGAAGCATCTGGTCATCACGAATATTTTAACTACTTGTAGAGCCAAAACGGACTCCGTATGAGTTAGATATGCAGTTTCAGTTAACACTGCACAAAACTGATTCTGAATGACAGTTACAGACTAGTTCTTGTGTAGTTGGATTCGATTTTTTCTGTTCTATTCCTCTAAACATGTCCATATGAGATGCAATTATGTCTAGGTAAATATAGGAGATCTTAGTTATGGTCATGCACTAGGTCCACAGCTGGGACTTTGTGTATGTTCTCCAAAGGCGTTTGTCGAGTGGTCATTAAGAAAGTTCCTGTACAAGTTTCTGACGAACTACTTAAGAAAAGTTCTCCAAAAGTTCCCTACAAAAGAATCCTTTGAAGCGCCTGGTCGTCACGAGCGTTTTGACTACTTGTGGAGCCAAAACGGACTCTGTATTATTCAGATATCCACGTTTCACTTAGCACTGCGTAAATTTTATTCCGAACGACAGTTACACACTAGTTCTTGTGTAGTAGGATTCGATTTTTTCCGTTCTATTTAATTAAACATCTCCATATGAGATGCAATTGCGTCTAGGGAAATGCAGGAGACCTTAGTTATGATGATGCACTAGGTCCACAGCTGGGACTTTGTGTATGTTCTCCAAAGGCGTTTGTCGAGTGTTCATTAAGAACGTTTTCGTACAAGTTTCTGAACGAACTCCTTAAGAGAAGTTCTCCAAAAGTTCCCTATGAAAGAATCCTTTGAAGCGTCTAGTCATCATGAGTATTTTAACTACTTGTAGAGCCAAAACGGACTCCGTATGAGTTAGACCGGCAGTTTCAGTTAACACAGCACAAAACTGATTCTGAATGACAGTTACAGACTAGTTCTTGTGTAGTTAGATTCGATTTTTTCTGTTCTATTCCCCTAAACATGTCCATATGAGATGCAATTACGTCTAGGGAAATATAGGAGATCTTAGTTATGGTGATGCACTATGTCCACAGCTGGGACTTTGTGTATGTTCTCCAAAGTCATTTGTCGAGTGTTCATTAAGAAAGTTTTTGTACAAGTTTCTGAACGAACTCCTTAAGAAAAGTTATCCAAAAGTTCCCTACGACAGAATCCATAGAAGCATATGGTCGTGACGAGTATTCTAACTACTTGTAGATCCAAAACAAACTCTGTATGAGTTAGATATGCAGTTTCAGTAAACTCTGCGCAAAACTGATTCTGAATGACAGTTACAGACTAGTTCTTGTGGAGTTGGATTCGATTTTTTCTATTCTATTCCGCTAAACATGTCCATATGAGATGCAATTACGTCTAGGGAAATATAGGAGATCTTAGTTATGGTGATGCACTAGGTCCACAGCTGGGACTTTGTGTATGTTCTCCAAAGGCGTTTGTCGAGTGTTCATTTAGAAAGTTTCTATACAACTTTCTGAATGAACTCCTTAAGAGAAGTTCTCCAAAATTCCCTACTGGTAGTATACTTTGAAGCATATGGTCGTCACGAGTTTTTTGACTAAGTGGAGCCAAAATGGACTCCGTGTGAGTCAGATATCCATGTTTCAGTTAACACCGCGCAAAATTGATTCCGAAAGTTACATACCAGTTCTTGTGTATTTAGATTCAATTTTTCCGGTTCAATTTCCCTAAACATCTCCATATGAGATGCAATTACATCTAGGTAAATGCAGGAGACATTAGTTATGGTGATTCACTAGGTCCACGGCTGGGACTTTGTGTATGTTCTCCAAAGGCGTTTGTCGAGTGTTCATTAAGAAACTTTCTGTACAAGTTTCGGAACAAACTCCTCATGGAAAAATCTCCAAAAGTTCCCTACAAAAGAATCCTTTGAAGCACCTGGTCGTCACGAGCATTTTGACTACTAGTGGAGCCAAAACAGACTCTGTATTAGTCAGATATCCATGTTTCACTTAGCACTGCACAAAACTTATTCCGAACGACAGTTACACACTAGTTCTTGTGTAGTTGGATTCGATTTTTTCCGTTCCATTTCCTTAAACATCTCCATATGAGATGCAATTGCGTCTAGGGAAATGTAGGAGACCTTTGTTATGATGATGCGCTAAGTCCACAGCTGGAACTTTGTGTATGTTCTCTAAAGGCGTTTGTCGAGTGTTCATTAAGACAGTTTTTGTACAAGTTTCTGAATGAACTCCTTAAGAAAAGTTCTCCAAAAGTTCCCTACGACAGAATCCTTTGAAGCGTCTAGCCGTCATGAGTATTTGAACTACTTGTAGAGCCAAAATGGACTCCGTATGAGTTAGATATGCAGTTTCAGTAAACATTGCGCAAAACTGATTCTGAATGACAGTTACAGACTAGTTCTTGTTTACTTGGATTCAATTTTTTCTGTTCTACACCCCTAAACATGTCCATATGAGATGCAATTACATCTAGGGAAATATAGGAGATCTTAGTTATGGTGATGCACTAGGTCCACAACTGGGACTTTGTGTATGTTCTCCAAAGGCGTTTGTCGAGTGTTCATTAAGAAAGTTTCTATACAACTTTCTGAACGAACTCCTTAAGAGAACTTCTCCAAAAGTTCCCTACTAGTAGTATACTTTGAAGCATATGGTTTTCACGAGTTTTTTGACTACTTGTGGATGCAAAACGGACTCCGTATGAGTTAGATATCCATGTTTCAGTTAACACCGCGCAAAATTGATTCCGAAAGTTATATACCAGTTCTTCTAAACATCGCCATATGAGATGCAATTACGTCTAGGGAAATGCAGGAGACATTAGTTATGGAGATTCACTAGGTCCACGCCAGGGACTTTGTGTATGTTCTCCAAAGGCGTTTGTCGAGTGTCCATTAGGAAAGTTTCTGTACAAGTTTTGGAACGAACTCCTTAAGGAAAATTCTCCAGAAGTTCCCTACAAAAAAATCTTAGGAAGCACCTGGTCATCATGATCATTTTGACTACATGTGGAGCCAAAACGGACTCTGTATTATTCAGATATCCACGTTTCACTTAGCACTGCGCAAAACTTATTCCGAACGACAGTTACACACTAGTTCTTGTGTAGTTGGATTCGATTTTTTCCATTCCATTTCCTTAAACATCACCATATGAGATGCAATTGCGTCTAGGGAAATGCAGGGACCTTAGTTATGATGATGCATTAAGTCCACACCTGGGACTTTGTGTATGTTCTCTAAAGGCGTTTGTCGAGTGTTCATTAAGAAAGATCTGTACAAGTTTCTGAACAAACTCCTTAAGAAAGGTTCTCCAAAAGTTCCCTACGAAACAATATTTTGAAACGTCTGGTCATCATGAGTATTTTAACTACTTGTAGAGCCAAAACGGACTCCGTATGAGTTAGATATGCAGTTTTGGTAAACATTGCGCAAAACTGATTATGAATGATAGTTACAGACTAGTTCTTGTGTAGTTGGATTTGATTTTTTCCATTCTATTCCTCTAAACATGTCCATATGAGATGCAATTACGTCTAGGGAAATATAGGAGATCGTAGTTATGGTGATGCACTAGGTCCACAGCTGGAACTTTGTGTATGTTCTCCAAAGGCGTTTGTCGAGTGTTCATTAAGAAAGTTTTTGTACAAGTTTCTGAATGAACTCCATAAGAAATGTTCTCCAAAATTCCCTACGAAAGAATACATTGAAGTGTCTGGTTGTCACGAGTATTTTACCTACTTGTAGAACCAAAACGGACTCTGAATGAGTTAGATATGCAGTTTCAGTTAACACCGTGCAAAACTGATTCTGAATGACAGTTACAGACTAGTTCTTGTGTAGTTGGATTCAATTTTTTCTATTCTATTCCCCTAAACTTGTCCATATGAGATGCAATTATGTCTAGAGAAATATAGGAGATCTTAGGTGTGGTGATGCACTAGGTCCACAGATGGGACTTTGTGTATGTTCTCAAATGGCGTTTGTCGAGTGTTCATTAAGAAAGTTTCTATACAACTTTCTGAATGAACTCCTTAAGAGAAGTTCTCCAAAAGTTCCCTACTGGTACAATAATTTGAAGCATATGGTCATCATGAGTTTTTTGACTACTTGTGGAGGCAAAACAGACTCCGTATGAGTCAGATATCCATGTTTCAGTTAACACCGCGCAAAATTGATTAAGAAAGTTATAGGCCAGGTCTTGTGTATTTGCATTCAATTTTTCTGGTTCTATTTCCCTAAACATCTCCATATGAGATGCAATTACGTCTAGGGAAATGCAGGAGACGTTAGTTATGGTTATTCACTAGGTCCACGGCTGGGACTTTGTGTATGTTCTCCCAAGGCATTTGTCGAGTGTTCATTAAGAAAGTTTCTGTACAAGTTACATCCGAATTTAACAGGGGGAACCCCGTTAAACATTTTCAGAATCCCCAAAAACCTAACAGAACAAAAGATACGGAGCTTTTAAGATCTAGAGAGGAAAAAATGGAAAAAAAATTCAAACTTACTAGTGGCGCACCATTTGCTAGGTGCGCCACTAGTAACAGAAAAAAAAATTGGTTTCGAATTTTTTTTTGGAATTTTTTTTCAATATATGATACGTAATATGACCGGGAAGTTTGAAATATTTTTTCAAAATTTCATCACACTAATGAACATGAATAAAGTCCTAGACATCAACAAGGTTTAATAGGATTGATATCATAGATATATCAACAAGTGCTTGTTAAGTGAGGTGGTGCTGGGGTTGGATAGAACTGCGAAGTTAAGCGTGCTCGGACTGAAGTAGTGTGAGGATGGGTGACCTTCCGGGAAGTTTGACCACTTAGTGCGATTTGACTTGAGATTAAGCATATTGACCCGAGATTAAGCCATAGTGACCCGAGATTAAGAAAAAAAGAAGAAAAAATTTGAAAAAAAAATTTGAAAAAAAAAATTTGAAAATAATTTGTTAGTAATGGCGCAACTCTATGTGGTGCACCATTACTATCTGACTTAGTAATGGCGCACCACATAGAAGTGCGCCATTAGTAACCTAGAGCACAAGGTAAATATGGCCCCCTGGGAGGCATACTAATGGCGCACCAGGGGACATACTAATGGCGCACTTCCTGGTGCGCCACTACTGTCTGGTATACTAATGGCGCACCAGGGGTGCGCCTTTAGTATTAGTTACTAATGGCGTGATGATAGTGGCGCACCTGTAGTGCGCCATTAATGGCCAAAACAGGTGCGCCACTAACAGGCCTTTTCCTAGTAGTGGGCGTTTGTCGAGTGTTCATTAAGAAAGTTTCTGTACAAGTTTTGGAACGAACTCCTCATGGAAAATTCTCCAAAGTTCCCTACAAAAGAATCCTTTGAAGCACCTGGTCGTCACGAGCATTTTGACTACTTGTGGAGCCAAAACGGACTCTGTATTAGTCAGATATCCATGTTTCACTTAGCACTGCGCAAAACTTATTCCGAACGACAGTTACACACTAGTTCTTGTGTAGTTGGATTCGATTTTTTCCGTTCCATTTCCTTAAACATCTCCATATGAGATGCAATTGCATCTAGAGAAATGCAGGAGACCTTTGTTATGACGATGCACTAGGTCCACAGCTGGGACTTTGTGTATGTTCTCTAAAGGCGTTTGTCGAGTGTTCATTAAGAAAGATTTTGTACAAGTTTCTGAACTAACTCCTTAAGAAAAGTTCTCCAAAAGTTCCTTACGACAGAATCCTTTGAAGCGTCTAGTCGTCATGAGTATTTTAACTACTTGTAGAGCCAAAACGGACTCCGTATGAGTTAGATATGTAGTTCCAGTTAACACTGCGCAAAACTGATTCTGAATGACAGTTACAGACTAGTTCTTGAGTAGTTGGATTCGATTTTTTTGTTCTATTCCCCTAAACATGTCCATATGAGATGCAATTATGTCTTGGGAAATATAGGAGATCTTAGTTATGGTGATGCACTAGGTCCACAGCTGGGACTTTGTGTATGTTCTCCAAGGGCGTTTGTCGAGTGTTCATTAAGAAAGTTTCTATACAAATTTTTGAATGAACTCCTTAAGAGAAGTTCTCCAAAAGTTCACTACTGGTAGTATGCTTGGAAGCATATGGTTTTCACGAGTTTTTTGACTACTTGTGGAGCCAAAACGGAATCCGTATGAGTAAGATATCCATTTTTCAGTTAACACCGCGCAAAATTGATTCCGAAAGTTACAGACCAGTTCTTGTGTATCTGGATTCAATTTTTCCGGCTCTATTTCCCTAAATATCTCCATATGAGATGCAATTACGTCTTGGGAAATGCAGGAGACGTTAGTTATGGTGATTCACTATGTCCACGGCCGGGACTTTGTGTATGTTCTCCAAAGGCGTTTGTTGAGTGTTCATTAAGAAAGTTCCTGTACAAGTTTTGGAATGAACTCCTTAAGGAAAATTCTCCAAAAGTTCCATACAAAGAATCCCCTGAAGCGCCTGGTCGTCAAGAGCACTTTGACTACTTGTGGAGCCAAAATGGACTCTGTATTAGTGAGATATCCATGTTTCACTTAGCACTGCGCAAAACTTATTCCGAACGAGAGTTACACACTAGTTCTTATGTAGTTGGATTCAATTTTTTCCGTTCTATTTCCTTAAACATCTCCATATGAGATGCAATTGTGTCTAGGGAAATGCAGGAGACCTTAGTTATGATGATGCACTAGGTCCACAGCTGGGACTTTGTGTATGTTCTCCAAAGGCGTTTGTCGAGTGTTCATTAAGAACGTTTTTGTACAAGTTTCTCAATGAACTCCATAAGAAAAGTTCTCCAAAAGTTCCCTACAAAAGAGTCCTTTGAAGCGTTTGGTCATCACAAGTATTTTAACTACTTGTAGAGCCAAAACGGACTCCGTATGAGTTAGATATGCAGTTTCAGTTAACACTGCACAAAACTGATTCTGAATGACAGTTACAGACTAGTTCTTGTGTAGTTGGATTCAATTTTTTCTGTTCTATTCATCTAAACATGTCCATATGAGATGCAATTATGTATAGGTAAATATAGGAGATCTTAGTTATGGTGATGCACTAGGTCCACAGCAGGGACTATGTGTATGTTCTCCAAAGGCGTTTGTCGAGTGTTCATTAAGAAAGTACCTGTACAATTTTCTGAATGAACTCCTTAAGAAAAGTTCTCCAAAAGTTCCCTACAAAAGAATCCTTTGAAGCACCTGGTCGTCACGAGCGTTTTGACTACTTGTGGAGCCAAAACGGACTCTGTATTAGTCAGATATCCACGTTTCACTTAGCACTGGGCAAAACTTGTTCCGAACAAAAGTTACACACTAGGTTTTGTGTAGTTGGATTCAATTTTTTTTGTTCTATTCCTCTAAACATGTCCATATGAGATGCAATTATGTCTAGGTAAATATAGGAGATCTTAGTTATGGTCATGCACTAGGTCCACAGCTGGGACTTTGTGTATGTTCTCCAAAGGCGTTTGTCGAGTGGTCATTAAGAAAGTTCCTGTACAAGTTTCTGAACGAACTCCTTAAGAAAAGTTCTCCAAAAGTTCCCTACAAAAGAATCCTTTGAAGCGCCTGGTCGTCACGAGCGTCTTGAGTACTTGTGGAGCCAAAACGGACTCTGTATTAGTCAGATATCCACGTTTCACTTAGCACTGTGCAAATCTTATTCCGAACGACAGTTACACACTAGTTCTTGTGTAGTTGGATTCGATTTTTCCCCTTCTATTTCCTTAAACATCTCCATATGAGATGCAATTGCGTCTAGGGAAATGCAGGAGACCTTAGTTATGATGATGCACTAGGTCCACAGCTGGGACTTTTTGTATGTTCTCCAAAGGCGTTTGTCGAGTGTTCATTAAGAACATTTTCGTACAAGTTTCTGAACGAACTCCTTAAGAAAAGTTCTCCAAAAGTTCCCTATGAAAGAATCCTTTGAAGCGTCTAGTCATCATGAGTATTTTAACTACTTGTAGAGCCAAAATGGACTCCGTATGAGTTAGACATGCAGTTTCAGTTAACACAGCACAAAACTGATTCTGAATGACAGTTATAGACGAGTTCTTGTGTAGTTAGATTCGATTTTTTCTGTTCGATTCCCCTAAACATGTCCATATGAGATGCAATTACGTCTAGGGAAATATAGGAGATCTTAGTTAAGGTGATGCACTATGTCCACAGCTAGGACTTTGTGTATGTTCTCCAAAGGCATTTGTCGAGTGTTCATTAAGAAAGTTTTTGTACAAGTTTCTGAACGAACTCCTTAAGAAAAGTTATCCAAAATTTCCCTACGAAAGAATCCATTGAAGCATCTGGTCGTGACGAGTATTTCAACTACTTGTTGATCCAAAACGGACTCCGTATGAGTTAGATATGCAGTTTCAGTAAACACTGCGCAAAACTGATTCTGAATGACAGTTACAGACTAGTTCTTGTGTAGTTGGATTCGATTTTTTCTGTTCTATTCCCCTA
Organism: Thinopyrum elongatum; assembly: GCA_011799875.1. Taxonomy (NCBI): domain Eukaryota; kingdom Viridiplantae; phylum Streptophyta; class Magnoliopsida; order Poales; family Poaceae; genus Thinopyrum; species Thinopyrum elongatum. The sequence continues at coordinate 620,019,012 of CM022299.1, forward strand.
AACATGTCCATATGAGATGCAATTACGTCTAGGGAAATATAGGAGATCTTAGTTATGGTGATGCACTAGGTCCACAGCTGGGACTTTGTGTATGTTCTCCAAAGGCGTTAGTCGAGTGTTCATTAAGAAAGTTTCTATACAACTTTCTGAATGAACTCCTTAAGAGAAGTTCTCCAAAAGTTCCCTACTGGTAGTATACTTTGAAGCATATGGTCGTCATGAGTTTTTTGACTAAGTGGAGCCAAAATGGACTCCGTGTGAGTCAGATATCCATGTTTCAGTTAACACCGCGCAAAATTGATTCCGAAAGTTACATACCAGTTCTTGTGTATTTAGATTCAATTTTTCCGGTCCAATTTCCCTAAACATCTCCATATGAGATGCAATTACATCTAGGTAAATGCCGGAGACGTTAGTTATGGTGATTCACCAGGTCCACGGCTGGGACATTGTGTATGTTCTCGAAAGGCGTTTGTCGAGTGTTCATTGAGAAACTTTCTGTACAAGTTTCGGAACGAACTCCTCATGGAAAACTCTCCATTAGTTCCCTACAAAAGAATCCTTTGAAGCACCTGGTCGTCACGAGCATTTTGACTACTTGTGGAGCCAAAACATACTCTGTATTAGTCAGATATCCATGTTTCACTTAGCACTGCGCAAAACTTATTCCGAACGACGGTTACACACTAGTTCTTGTGTAGTTGGATTCAATTTTTTCCGTTCCATTTCCTTAAAGATCTCCATATGAGATGCAATTGTGTCTAGGGAAATGCAGGAGACCTTTGTTATGATGATGCACTAGGTCCACAGCTAGGACTTTGTGTATGTTCTCTAAAGGCGTTTGTCGAGTGTTCATTAAGAAAGTTTTTGTACAAGTTTCTGAACGAAATCCTTAAGAAAAGTTCTCCAAAAGTTCCCTACAACAGAATCCTTTGAAGCGTCTAGTCATCATGAGTATTTGAACTACTTGTAGAGCCAAAACGGACTCCGTATGAGTTAGATATGCAGTTTCAGTAAACATTGCGCAAAACTGATTCTGAATGACAGTTACAGACTAGTTCTTGTTTACTTGGATTCAATTTTTTCTGTTCTATACCCCTAAACATGTCCATATGAGATGCAATTACATCTAGGGAAATATAGGAGATCTTAGTTATGGTGATGCACTAGGTCCACAGCTGGGACTTTGTGTATGTTCTCCAAAGGCGTTTGTCGAGTGTTCAATAAGAAAGTTTCTATACAACTTTCTGAACGAACTCCTTAAGAGAACTTCTCCAAAAGTTCCCTACTAGTAGTATACTTTGAAGCATATGGTTTTCACGAGTTTTTTGACTACTTGTGGAGGCAAAACGGACTCCATATGAGTCAGATATCCATGTTTCAGTTAACACCGCGCAAAATTGATTCCGAAAGTTATATACCAGTTCTTGTGTGTTAAGATTCAATATTTCCGGTTCAATTTCCCTAAACATCTCCATATGAGATGCAATTACGTCTAGGGAAATGCAGGATACATTAGTTATGGAGATTCACTAGGTCCACGGCAGGGACTTTGTGTATGTTCTCCAAAGGCGTTTGTCGAGTGTCCATTAGGAAAGTTTTTGTACAAGTTTTGGAACGAACTCCTTAAGGAAAATTCTCCAAAAGTTCCCTAAAAAAGAATCTTTGGAAGCACCTGGTCATCATGAGCGTTTTGACTACATGTGGAGCCAAAACGGACTCTGTATTATTCAGATATCCACGTTTCACTTAGCACTGCGCAAAACTTATTCCGAACGACAGTTACACACTAGTTCTTGTGTAGTTGGATTCGATTTTTTCCATTCCATTTCCTTAAACATCTCCATATGAGATGCAATTGCGTCTAGGGAAATGCAGGGACCTTAGTTATGATGATGCATTAAGTCCACAGCTGGGACTTTGTGTATGTTCTCTAAAGGCGTTTGTCGAGTGTTCATTAAGAAAGATCTGTACAAGTTTCTGAACGAACTCCTTAAGAATGGTTCTCCAAAATTTCCCTACGAAACAATATTTTGAAACGTCCGGTCATCCCGAGTATTTTAACTACTTGTAGAGCCAAAACGGACTCCGTATGAGTTAGATATGCAGTTTTATTAAACATTGCGCAAAACTGATTATGAATGACAGTTACAGACTAGTTCTTGTGTAGTTGGATTTGATTTTTTCCATTCTATTCCTCTAAACATGTCCATATGAGATGCAATTATGTCTAGGGAAATATAGGAGATCGTAGTTATGGTGATGCACTAGGTCCACAGCTGGAACTTTGTGTATGTTCTCCAAAGGCGTTTGTCGAGTGTTCATTAAGAAAGTTTTTGTACAAGTTGCTGAACGAACTCCATAAGAAATGTTCTCCAAAATTCCCTACGAAAGAATCCATTGAAGTGTCTGGTTGTCACGAGTATTTTAACTACTTGTAGAACCAAAACGGACTCTGAATGAGTTAGATATGCAGTTTCAGTTAACACCGTGCAAAACTGATTCTGAATGACAGTTACAGACTAGTTCTTGTGTAGTTGGATTCAATTTTTTCTATTCTATTCCCCTAAACTTGTCCATATGAGATGCAATTATGTCTAGAGAAATATAGGAGATCTTAGGTGTGGTGATGCACTAGGTCCACAGCTGGGACTTTGTGTATGTTCTCAAAAGGCGTTTGTCGAGTGTTCATTAAGAAAGTTTCTATACAACTTTCTGAATGAACTCCTTAAGAGAAGTTCTCCAAAAGTTCCCTACTGGTACAATAATTTGAAGCATATGGTCATCATGAGTTTTTTGACTACTTGTGGAGGCAAAACAGACTCCGTATGAGTCAGATATCCATGTTTCAGTTAACACCGCGCAAAATTGATTCCGAAAGTTATAGGCCAGGTCTTGTGTATTTGCATTCAATTTTACTGGTTCTATTTCCCTAAACATCTCCATATGAGATGCAATTACGTCTAGGGAAATGCAGGAGACGTTAGTTATGGTTATTCACTAGGTCCACGGCTGGGACTTTGTGTATGTTCTCCCAAGGCATTTGTCGAGTGTTCATTAAGAAAGTTTCTGTACAAGTTACATCCGAATTTAACAGGGGGAACCCCGTTAAACATTTTCAGAATCCCCAAAAACCTAACAGAACGAAAGATACAGAGCTTTTAAGATCTAGAGGGGGAAAAATGGAAAAAAATTCAAACTTACTAGTGGCGCACCATTTTGCTAGGTGCGCCACTAGTAACAGAAAAAAAATTGGTTTCTAATTTTTTTTTTGGAATTTTTTTTCAAAATATGATACGTAATATGACCGGGAAGTTTGAAATATTTTTTCAAAATTTCATCACACTAATGAACATGAACAAAGTCCTAGACATCAACAAGGTTTAATAGGATTGATATCATAGATATATCAACAAGTGCTTGTTAAGCGAGGTGGTGCTGGGGTTGGATAGAACTGCGAAGTTAAGCGTGCTTGGGCTGGAGTAGTGTGAGGATGGGTGACCTTTCGGGAAGTTTGACCACTTAGTGCGATTTGACTTGAGATTAAGCATATTGACCCAAGATTAAGCCATAGTGACCCGAGATTAAGAAAAAAACGAAAAAAAATTTTGAAATTTTTTTTTGAAAAAAATTAGTTAGTAATGGCGCACTTCTATGTGGTGCGCCATTACTATCTGACTTAGTAATGGCGCACAACATAGAAGTGCGCCATTAGTAACCCAGAGCACAAGGTAAATATGGCCCCCTGGGAGGCATACTAATGGCGCACCAGGGGACATACTAATAGCGCACTTCCTGGTGCGCCACTACTGTCTGGTATACTAATGGCGCACCAGGGGTGCGCCATTAGTATTAGTTACTAATGGCGTGATGATAGTGGCGCACCTGTAGTGCGCCATTAATGGCCAAAACAGGTGCGCCACTAACAGGCCTTTTCCTAGTAGTTGGTGTTTGTCGAGTGTTCATTAAAAAAGTTTCTGTACAAGTTTTGGAACGAACTCCTCATGGAAAATTCTCCAAAAGTTCCCTACAAAAGAATCCTTTGAAGCACCTGGTCGTCATGAGCGTTTTGACTACTTGTGGAGCCAAAACGGACTCTGTATTAGTCAGATATCCATGTTTCACTTAGCACTGTGCAAAACTTATTCCGAACGACAGTTACACACTAGTTCTTGTGTAGTTGGATTCGATTTTTTCTGTTCCATTTCCTTAAACATCTCCATATGAGATGCAATTGCGTCTAGAGAAATGCAGGAGACCTTTGTTATGATGATGCACTAGGTCCACAGCTGGGACTTTGTGTATGTTCTCTAAAGGCGTTTGTCGAGTGTTCATTAAGAAAGATTTTGTACAAGTTTCTGAACTAACTCCTTAAGAAAAGTTCTCCAAAAGTTCCCTATGACAGAATCCTTTGAAGCGTCTAGTTGTCATGAGTATTTTAACTAGTTGTAGAGCCAAAACGGACTCCGTATGAGTTAGATATGCAGTTTCAGTTAACACTGCGCAAAACTGATTCTGAATGACAGTTACAGACTAGTTCTTGTGTAGTTGGATTCGATTTTTTTGTTCTATTCCCCTAAACATGTCTATATGAGATGCAATTATGTCTTGGGAAATATAGGAGATCTTAGTTATGGTGATGCACTAGGTCCACAGCTGGGACTTTGTGTATGTTCTCCAGGGGCGTTTGTCGAGTGTTCATTAAGAAAGTTTCTATACAACTTTTTGAATGAACTCCTTAAGAGAAGTTCTCCAAAAGTTCACTACTGGTAGTATGCTTGGAAGCATATGGTTTTCATGAGTTTTTTGACTACTTGTGGAGCCAAAACGGACTCCGTATGAGTAAGATATCCATTTTTCAGTTAACACCGCGCAAAATTGATTCCGAAAGTTACAGACCAGTTCTTGTGTATCTGGATTCAATTTTTCCGGTTCTATTTCCCTAAATATCTCCATATGAGATGCAATTACGTATTGGGAAATGCAGGAGATGTTAGTTATGGAGATTCACTAGGTCCACGGCCGGGACTTTGTGTATGTTCTCCAAAGGCTTTGTTGAGTGTTCATTAAGAAAGTTCCTGTACAAGTTTTGGAATGAACTCCTTAAGGAAAATTCTCCAAAAGTTCCATACAAAAGAATCCTTTGAAGCGCCTGGTCATCAAGAGCATTTTGACTACTTGTGGAGCCAAAAACGGACTCTGTATTAGTCAGATATCCATGTTTCACTTAGCACTGCGCAAAACTTATTCAGAACGAGAGTTGCACACTAGTTCTTGTGTAGTTGGATTCAATTTTTTCCGTTCCATTTCCTTAAACATCTCCATATGAGATGCAATTGTGTCTAGGGAAATGAAGGAGACCTTAGTTATGACGATGCACTAGGTCCACAGCTGGGACTTTGTGTATGTTCTCCAAAGGCGTTTGTCGAGTGTTCATTAAGAAAGTTTTTGTACAAGTTTCTGAATGAACTCCTTAAGAAAAGTTCTCCAAAAGTTCCCTACAACAGAATCCTTTGAAGCGTTTGGTCATCACAAGTATTTTAACTACTTGTAGAGCCAAAACGGACTCCGTATGAGTTAGATATGCAGTTTCAGTTCACACTGCACAAAACTGATTCTGAATGACGGTTTCAGACTAGTTCTTGTGTAGTTGGATTCAATTTTTTCTGTTCTATTCATCTAAACATGTCCATATGAGATGCAAGTATGTCTAGGTAAATATAGGAGATCTTAGTTATGGTGATGCACTAGGTCCAGAGCAGGGACTATGTGTATGTTCTCCAAAGGCGTTTGTCGAGTGTTCATTAAGAAAGTACCTGTACAAGTTTCTGAACGAACTCCTTAAGAAAAGTTCTCCAAAAGTTCCCTACAAAAGAATCCTTTGAAGCGCCTGGTTGTCACGAGCGTTTTGACTACTTGTGGAGCCAAAACGGACTCTGTATTAGTCAGATATCCACGTTTCACTTAGCACTGCGCAAAACTTATTCCGAACGACAGTTACACACTAGTTCTTGTGTAGTTGGATTCGATTTTTTCCGTTCTATTTCCTTAAACACCTCCATATGAGATGCAATTGCATCTAGGGAAATGTAGGAGACCTTAGTTATGATGATGCACTAGGTCCACAGCTAGGACTTTGTGTATGTTCTCCAAAGGCGTTTGTCAAGTGTTCATTAAGAACGATTTTTGTACAAGTTTCTGAACGGACTCCATGAGAAAAGTTCTCCAACAGTTCCCTACGAAAGAATCCTTTGAAGCGTCTGGTCATCACGAATATTTTAACTACTTGTAGAGCCAAAACGGACTCCGTATGAGTTAGATATGCAGTTTCAGTTAACACTGCACAAAACTGATTCTGAATGACAGTTACAGACAAGTTCTTGTGTAGTTGGATTCGATTTTTTCTGTTCTATTCCTCTAAACATGTCCATATGAGATGCAATTATGTCTAGGTAAATATAGGAGATCTTAGTTATGGTCATGCACTAGGTCCACAGCTGGGACTTTGTGAATGTTCTCCAAAGGCGTTTGTCGAGTGGTCATTAAGAAAGTTCCTGTACAAGTTTCTGAATGAACTTCTTAAGAAAAGGTCTCCAAAAGTTCCCTACAAAAGAATCCTTTGAAGCGCCTGGTCCTCATGAGTGTTTTGACTACTTGTGGAGCCAAAACGGACTCTGTATTATTCAGATATCCATGTTTCACTTAGCACTGCGCAAATCTTATTCCGAACGACAGTTACACACTAGTTCTTGTGTAGTTGGATTCGATTTTTTCCGTTCTATTTCCTTAAACATCTGCATATGAGATGCAATTGCGTCTAGGGAAATGCAGGAGACCTTAGTTATGATGATGCACTAGGTCCACAGCTGGGACATTGTGTATGTTCTACAAAGGCGTTTGTCGAGTGTTCATTAAGAACATTTTCGTACAAGTTTCTGAACGAACTCCTTAAGAAAAGTTCTCCAAAAATTTCCTATGAAAGAATCCTTTGAAGCGTCTAGTCATCACGAGTATTTTAACTACTTGTAGAACAAAAACGGACTCCGTATGAGTTAGACATGCAGTTTCAGTTAACACAGCACAAAACTGATTCTGAATGACAGTTACAGACTAGTTCTTGTGTAGTTAGATTCGATTTTTTCTGTTCTATTCCCCTAAACATGTCCATTTGAGATGCAATTATGTCTAGGGAAATATAGGAGATCTTAGTTATGATGATACACTATGTTCACAGCTGGGACTTTGTGTATGTTCTCCAAAGGCATTTGTCGAGTGTTCATTAAGAAAGTTTTTGTACAAGTTTCTGAACGAACTCCTTAAGAAAAGTTATCCAAAAGTTCCCTACGAAAGAATCCATTGAAGCATCTGGTCGTGACGAGTATTTTAACTACTTGTAGATCCAAAACGGACTCCGTATGAGTTAGATATGCAGTTTCAGTAAACACTACGCAAAACTGATTCTGAATGACAGTTACAGACTAGTTCTTGTGTAGTTGGATTCGATTTTTTCTGTTCTATTCCCCTAAACATGTCCATATGAGATGCAATTACGTCTAGGGAAATATAGGAGATCTTAGTTATGGTGATGCACAAGGTCCATAGCTGGGACTTTGTGTATGTTCTCCAAAGGCGTTTGTCGAGTGTTCATTAAGAAAGTTTCTATACAACTTTCTGAATGAACTCCTTAAGAGAAGATCTCCAAAAGTTCCCTACTGGTAGTATACTTTGAAGCATATGGTCGTCATGAGTTTTTTGACTAAGTGGAGCCAAAATGGACTCCGTGTGAGTCAGATATCCATGTTTCAGTTAACACCGCGCAAAATTGATTCCGAAAGTTACATACCAGTTCTTGTGTATTTAGATTCAATTTTTCCGGTTCATTAAGAAAGTTTTTGTACAAGTTTCTGAACAAACTCCTTAAGAAAAGTTGTCCAAAAGTTCCCTACGACAGAATCCTTTGAAGCGTCTAGTCGTCATGAGTATTTGAACTACTTGTAGAGCCAAAACGGACTCCGTATGAGTTAGATATGCAGTTTCAGTTAACACTGCGCAAAACTGATTCTGAATGACAGTTACAGACAAGTTCTTGTGTAGTTCGATTCAATTTTTTTGGTCTATTCCCCTAAAAATGTCCATATGAGATGCAATTATGTCTTGGGAAAAATAGGCGATCTTAGTTATGGTGATGCACTAGGTCCACAGCGGGGACTTTGTGTACGTTCTCCAAGGGCGTTTGTCGAGTGTTCATTAAGAAAGTTTCTATAAAACTTTTTGAATGAACTCCTGTGACGCCCCCGGCCCGATCGTGCACTAATCATACACACACATGCACACGATCAAGCCTAAGGACTCACGGGAAGATATCACAACACAACTCTAAAACATAAATAAGTCATAGAAGCTTTATATTACCAACCAGGGGCCTCGAGGGCTCAAATACATAAGCTTGCGAACAATCGTCAGCGGAAGCATCAGATATCTGAGTACAGATATGAAATAGAAACAGAAAGGCCTTTAGAAAGGCGGGGCAAAATAAAACACTACGATCGAAAGGCGAAGGCCTCCTGCCTGGGACCCTCCGATCCTACTCCTGGTCGTCAGTCAACTCGTAGCAGTATCCATCCTCTGGGTAGTAGTAGTAACGATCGTCGGGGCATCTGTCTCAGGGGCCTCCGTCCTCTGGTCACGTCAAACTGATATGGGGAGAAAAAGGAAAACAAAGCAACCGTGAGTACTCAGAAGTACTCAGCAAGCAAGGATCTACACTACATATGCAACATTTTCAAAGGGAGGCTGTATATGTGGACTGGGCTGCAGAAATGCCAGAATAGAGAGAAGGCCTAGTCCTATCGAAGACTAGCATCTTCAGCGGTCTTGCAGCAGTAGAAGAGAGTAGAACAATACCATATAATGTAGCAGTAATAATATCAACCTCACCCAGAGATCCTTTCTCGACTCCCTGCGAGAAAGCAATCCCAGAGCCATACATTCATCAACCTCGTCCTGAGATCCCTTCTCGACTCCCTGCGAGAAGCAATCCCAGAGCCATATATACAGGTCTCATCACAGGTATCCGGTTCTAAATTGTATCAATCAGGATACAACTCCGAGTGTCCTTTACCGTAGGACCGGCTATCGATAGAAGTGTTCTTCCCTGCAGGGGTGCACCAACTTACCCAACACGCTCGATTAACTCCGGCCGGACACACTTTCCAGGGTCATGCCCGGCCTCGGCCAAACGACACATCGCAACCCTACCTACAACTCCGCAGAGAGGTCCCCGCCGGTCTACATCCTAAGCGCAAGGGGGTCTTGGCCATCGCCCCTCGCCCTCCGGGTCGTTGCGTGCCGGGCGAACCAGGCTCCACCCCTCAGGATGGTGCCGGCCCAGCCCGGCCGCAGTGCTGAACTGGACGTCTGACAGAGTTTTCGGCTGATGCATACGATGCAGAACGCCCATACTATGCCCACGTGATGGTTAGTGCTATCAGACCAGAGGCCTGCTCGGATCAAATATCCAAATCGCTAGGACTAGGGGCTTGCGGTAACGAGCAGAGACTCACGAAAGATGTGACCCCGTCGCCCCGTCTCGAGGACTTGCGGCAAGGGCCAAGAATGCCCGGCCGCGCCTCGTATTCACCACTCGGGCACCACACTGGCAACCCACCTTCACATCACACGCGGGTACCCCTCAGGGTCGACCCGCCTTTCCAAGTAACATTGTAAGGTCCAAGTATCCGTGTGTCCATAACATCAGGGAATCCGAGGTATCACCCTCATTGAATTCCCACTCGATGTATCCGTCAAGGTGAACTAGGAGGAATCACCCTCACTGGGTCCACACTTGAGGTGTTGTAGGACAGCGTCGTTATCGGAAGCGGTGAAGGAGGAATCACCCTCGATGACCACGACCGAATAGCTACTCTACAGAGTTAACATCAGAAGTGCTACAAGAGGTTTCACCCTCGGCACTCGATAGTAACGCTGCAGTGTCGTTACAACTAAGGGGGGGTGATGTGCGGTGTCGGGTCCTGGTCTTCAATCCCATTGATCGGGTCTTCTGACGATCCAGCGCGGCAGTCGGGATAAGTGGGGTCACTGATAGGTCTCTACCCAGCCTAGACTAAACAGTTTAGGATATGTAGGTAATTATCAACAGTAGGTTACAATGAACAGGCTATGCATCAGAATAGGTAAAGCAGCAGCAGCAGTAATTCTAATGCAAGCATGAGAAATTTAGAATGGGCAATATCGGTATGCTCAAGGGAGGGGGGCTTGCCTGGTTGCTCTGGCAAGAGAGAGGGATCGTCAACGGTGGCGTCGGGCTCCTGAGTTGCGTCGGTCTCGGGGACGACGTCGGTGTCAGGGTCTACCGAGAGAGAAGAGGGGGAGGAAACAGTATAAATATATAGCAAACATGAGCATGACAAATACGATACACGGTGCTAGGGGTAGTCTAACGCAGCATCACACGTAACAGACGGAGCGGGAGAATATCTGACGATATTTCCCGGGTCTTTGGAATTATCGGACAGAGGATAAGAGGGGAACGGTTGCAAGTTCGGATAGTTAGGGACGCGTGACGGACGAACGGACCGCGTATTCAGATTCGTCTCGTCGTTCTGAGCAACTTTCATGTACAAAGTATTTTCATCTGAGCTACGGATTATTTTATATGATTTTCTAAAGTTTTTTTTTTATTAATTTCTGGAATTTAATTAATTATTTAAATTAACATTATCCGAAACAGTGTCTTGCTGACGTCAGCATGACGTCAGGACCAGTGGGTCCCACCTGTCATAGGCTGTTAGGTTAATTAGTGATTAACTAATTAATTTACTGTTTAATTAACACTAACTACTTAATTAGATTAACCTAATCAGGATTAATTAACTTAATTAATTAACTAATTAATTATTTAATTAATTAATTATTTTTATTTATTTTAAATATTATTTTTTTATTACATTTTCTTTTAATTCGTTTTTAGGGGCTGGGCCCCATCTGTCATTGCCTCAGGGGGGGCAGGGCCCACCGGTCAGTGGCACGTGGCCACCGGGGCGGTGCGTGCGCGCGAGCGCTGCGGGCGCGGCGCGGCGGGCGCGGGGCGTGTCAGGCACGCGCGCGCAGGCAACGGTAGGGGCGAGCGGCGGAGCAGAGCTGCAGCGGCAGCAGCGCGAGGGCGGCGGACGGCGAGGAGCTCCGGTGGAGCAGCGGCAGGGCGCGCGTGCGAGGGGTGAGGCCACGGGGCGCGGGCGGTGGTTGCGGGGCGAAGTGGGGAAGGTGGTACGCGGTCAGGGTGCAGGGGGCGAGGGGAAACGGCGGGCCGAGCGTGGCTTCGGCCAAGGCGGCCACGGGCAGGGACGAGGGGAGCCGGGCGCGGCCCGGTGGTGCGAGGTGCGTGCGCCAGCGCGGTGGCGGGACGACGGCCCGGCGCGCGAGCGCGCGAGGTGTGCACGGGGGCGGGGGGAGGAGACGAGGGAGGCAGCGCCAGGGCTCACCCCCGTTGTAGATGTGCGCCGGCGAGGCTCGGTGATGGCCGGCGATGGAGAGACGGGGACGGCGGCGTGCGACGGCGAAGGCCAAGGAGGAGCGCGCGGGGGGCTCGGGGAAGACGGCGCGGTGCAGGAGGGAGATGCAGGAGGCCGGGAGGGACGGCGCCGGCGACGTGACTCCGCGGAGGAGGACGGAGGCACGGCGGGGCGGCGACCGGCGGCGTCGGGGCCAGTTCCCCCCGATCTGGATCGAGAGGAACGGAGAGAGGAGAGGGATTCGTTCGGGGGGGGTGGGGTGTCGGTGGGCTAGGGTTACGGGGAGTGAGGGGATAAGGGGATGGGGTGGGCCGGCCAGGGGGGAATGGGCCGGCCTGGTTGGTGGCCTGGTGGCCAGCTGGGCCACGGCCCAGTTGGTCCGGGGGGGGGGCTTTTCCTTTTTCTTTTCTTTTCTCCTTTTATTTATCCATACCCCTGTTTTGTAAATAGTTAGGGCTCAAATTGAATTTTGTAAAACATGTGACCTGGTCCATAAATACCAGTGCTTTATTCCCTAACACCTAAAATTAGTTTGGGCAAAACATCATTTCATACTTAAATTAGATTTAATAAATGGTTATTAAATATTGTTTTTAGTCGCTGTTTGAAGATGTTTGAGTCACTTACCCAACTCCAATGATGTTGGTTTCAATTTTAGAATTGTCTCTGATTTATTTGCTATTTAATGAACAATTTAGTTTCTATGTTGGACAACTTTTATTTTCCACTTTCATTTAAATTTGAATTTGAGGTTAGGAGTTGAAATGCAATATGATGTTAATGATGATCATGCACTGATAATCATGCTGACTTGCCATTATCAAAATGGGATTACTGTGGCTAACCACCGGGGGTGTTACAAATCTCCTCTACTAACAAGAATTCTCGTCCCGAGAATTAAGAAGTAGAAGGAAAAAGTTCGGGGTATTCCGCACGAAGATTATCCTCGCGTTCCCAAGTGGCTTCATTTTCAGTATGATTTGACCACTGCACTTTGAGGAACTTGGTAACCTTCTGACGGGTTCGACGTTCAGCTTCATCGAGAATGCGGATCGGATGTTCCTTATATGAAAGATCATCATGCAATTCGAGCATCTCGTGATCCACAGCTCGGTGCGGAGATTCCTTGAAGCATTTTCGAAGTTGCGACACATGGAAGACGTCGTGGATATGAGAGAATTGCGGAGGCAATTCCAATTTATACGCCACCTGTCCACGCCTAGCAACAATGCGGAAAGGACCAATGTAGCGCGGAGCTAACTTGCCCTTGATTCCAAAACGGTGAGTGCCTTTCATAGGAGTGACACGAAGATAAGCTTGATCACCAGGTTGATAAGTCAAACCCCATCGTTTGCGATCATAGTTGCTCTTCTGGCGGTCCTGAGCCGCCTTGAGATTTTCCCGGACAATTCGGACTTGTTCTTCGGCGTGTTGAATAATATCTGGACCCACGAGCGGTCGTTCCCCAGTTTCTGACCAATTCAGAGGGGTTCGACACTTACGTCCATAGAGTACTTCGAAGGGGGCCATTTTCAAGCTGGCTTGATAGCTGTTGTTATAGGAGAACTCGGCATATGGAAGAGATTCTTCCCACTTCTTGCCGAAAGAAACAACACAAGCTCGTAGCATGTCTTCAAGCACTTGATTAACTCGTTCAACTTGGCCTTGGGATTGAGGATGATAAGCTGAACTCCAGGTAATATGAGTTCCCATAGCCTTTTGGAAACTTTCCCAGAAATGACCAGTGAATATGCTGCCACGGTCTGAACTGATCTCTTTCGGAATACCGTGGAGTGAAACAATTCTGGAGATATATAACTCTGCTAACTGACTAGCAGTGATCGTCTCCTTGACAGGCAGAAAGTGTGCAACTTTAGAGAGTTGGTCGATGACGACAAGAATAGCATCGTGACCCTTCTGTGACCTGGGAAGTCCTGTAACGAAATCCATCTGAACCTTATCCCATTTCCATAAAGGAATAGGAAGTGGTTGCAGAATTCCAGCAGGCTTCTGATGTTCTGCTTTAACGCGTCGACACACATCACATTCAGCAACATATCGAGCAATGTCTTGCTTCATTCTAGACCACCAGTACCTTTGACGGAGATCACGATACATCTTGGTGCTACCCGGATGAATAGACAGCGGGGTATCATGTGCCTCCTTCATGACTTTGTCAGTCATAAGCTCGAAGCGAGGTACGACAATGCGGTCTCTGAAATACAAGGTTCCATCTTCAGACAGCGAGAAATCCCTGTACTTTACAAGGTGAAGGTCTTTCTTCATCAGATCAATTTCAGCATCTTTAGCTTGCGCATTCTTAACAGCTTTCTCAAGGTCTGGTTCAACAACCAAGGTTTTTAGGTATCATCGGGGAACTATCTCGAGATTTAGCTTTCGAAGCTCTTCATACAGAAGGGGTTGCTGTAGCTGAACCTCAAGTTCGCAGCAATAGGATTTGCGGCTCAACGCATCAGCCATTACATTAGCCTTGCCAGGGGTATAAGAAATACCCAAATCATAGTCCGCAATGGTCTCCATCCATCTTTGCTGACGGAGATTCAGAGATGGTTGAGTGAACAAGTACTTCAGACTTTTATGATCCGTGTAGATCTCGCAACGATTACCGAGGAGGTAATGTCGCCACAACTGCATTGCATAGATCACAGCAGCTAGTTCTAGATCATGTACTGGATAATTCTCTTCATGTGGGCGCAACTGACGAGAGCCATAAGCAATCACTTTACGCTCTTGCATTAGGACACAGCCTAATCCTTCACGGGATGCATCACAATAAATCACAAAGTCTTTACGGGAATCTGGAGGAGCAAGTACTGGGGCAGACGTTAGCTTGTCCTTGAGTGTTTGAAAACTTTTCTGACATTTTTCTGTCCATTCAAACTTAACGCCTTTGTGAAGCAGATCAGTCATCGGCTTAGCAATCTTAGAAAAATTCTCAACAAACCGACGGCAATAGCTTGCGAGGCCGAGAAAACTTCGCACTTGCTTGACGTTCTTCGGAGGGGTCCAGTCAAGAATAGCCTGAACTCGTTCTGGGTTAACGGCGATGCCATCTTTGGAAATCACATGGCCGAGGTATGTCACTTCAGACAACCAGAATTCACATTTGGAGTATTTGGCATACAACTGGTGTTCTCGGAGCCTTTCCAGTACAAGTCAGAGGTGTTCAGCATGTTCTTCTTTATTCTTTGAATAGACCAGAATATCATCTAGATATACCACGACGAACTTGTCGAGATAATCCATGAAGATATAATTCATCAATCGGGAGAATGTGGCCGGAGCATTTGTTAAGCCAAATGACATGACTGTGTACTCATAAGAACCATAGCGAGTAACGAATGCTGTCTTGGGAATATCCTCTTCACGAACACGGATCTGATGGTAACCCAACCTCAAATCAAGTTTAGAGAATACCGATGATCCAGTAAGTTGATCATACAAATCGTTGATTCTAGGAAGCGGATACTTGTTCTGAATTGTGGCTTGGTTGATAGGTCGGTAATCCTGAACCAATCGGTTAGTTCCATCCTTCTTCTTAACGAAGAGCGAAGGTGCTCCCCAAGCAGAGGAACTGGGGCAGATGAAACCTTTCTTAAGTGATGTGTCGATTTCTTCCTTAAGCTCAAGAAGGTGGTGCGGAGGCATCTTATAAGGACGCTTCGCAATAGGGGTTGTGCCAGGTTTCAAGTCGATGACAAATTCGACAGCTCTAGCAGGGGGTATTCCTGGAAGTTCCTCTGGAAATACATCTTGAAAATCACGAACAACTGGAACGTTCTCGATGCCTTCAAGAGGTGAAGCATTCAATGCATTCAGAACATAAATCTGAGCTTCGGCGTCCAGAACTGTTCGAGCTGAGTATCTGACTATCTGGCCAGAAGGGTGTGTGAGGCGGACTATTTCAGTGGCACAGTCAATCAAAGCTTTATGAGGCTTCAACCAGTCCATACCCAGAATAATGTCTATGTTGGAGGTCTTGAGAGCAATGAGTGAAACGGGGAACATCAATCCTCCGATCGCAATGTGGTTACCGTGGCTTACCATGGTAGTTTGCCAATTAGCCCCAGGTGACTGGATTACTAATGGAGTGGACATCTCCTCGAAATGTATATCATGGCTTCGCGCAAAACTTTCGGACATGAAGGAGTGCGATGCTCCAGAATCAAAAAGGACTGAAGCTGGGATTGAATTGACTAGAAGGGTGCCCATCACAATTTTGGGGTCCTGTCGAGCTTCTTCAATGTTGACTTGATTGACATGAACCCGAACTATAGCAGGCGGCCTGGCATTACTGTTTCTAAGACGACGGTTCCGACAACTCTTCTTGCAACCAACAGAAGGACGTGGTGCAACCTGATGAATAGCCACAGCATCAGGCGGCCCACCATGAACCGATAGCTGTCTCGGCGGTGAAGGCAGACGAGGTGCAACATATGACGGCCTTGGTGTTGGAGCAGGTCGGTGATGAACATTGTGTGGGATCCAGACTCGACGTTTCTGAACAGGCTGACCCGAGGATAAGCTAGCTTCATGAGTGCGCTTGAGCGACTCCTGGCATTCAGTCAGAGCTGTTTCAATTTGAAAAGATTTGCTGACAAGCGTTGCGAAGTCTGTGCAGTCAAGGACTGCAAGTGCGAGTTTTATGTCAGTACGGAGTCCTTCACGGAATTTATCCTGCTTACGGGCGTCAGTGCAGACGTCATCTTCAGCATAGCGGGACAATTCAAGAAATTTCCTCTGATATTCATCCACAGTCATTGTGCCCTGGGTAAGTTTGCGAAATTCCTGCTTCTTCTGGTCCATCAGACCTTGAGGAATGTACTGTGCACGAAAAGCTGTCTGAAATTCCTGCCAAGTGGTTACTGTTTCAGCAGGCAACGTACCCTTGTGGCTTTCCCACCATTGAGCCGCTGGGCCCTTTAGGTGGAATGTCGCAAAGGTGACATAACTGGCAGGGGCAACATTAGCTGACTCCATTTCAAACAGGATGTCACGAAGCCAATCATCAGCATCCATAGGATTGGTGGAGTTGCGGAAAACGGACGGGTTGAGGTGCACAAATTCTGGCAGCGAGATCGGTCCAGGCTCCTGACGAGCCTCATTGCGTTCCAAACGTCTTACCAGACTCTCGTTGAGCTGACGGTTCAATTCAAACTGCTGCATCATTGCGGCAATATAGGGTGGAGGTGGAGGATCATCAGCCATCCTGCCAATTCAACGGGGGCAGTTTAGCAAGTAAAACTGCAGGTGTATGCAGTTATTCATGAAGTAACACGCATAACAGAAGGAAGTGCAATAGATACTTCATCATATTTGCACCAGACATCCAAAGCCACACATAGCCTCGGTTAGTATCCGGCTTTACGACAATTGAAAAGGGAGAGCTAGACATCTAGGCGGCGCACAGGCACGCGATATGGAAGTACACGACGAGACATAGCAAAGGCAACATCCACGTCGGAGAAAACTGTTGGAGCGAGGAATCTGCAAGTGACAACACAGGGTGCCCTCGCTAAAAGGATCTTGTAAGCAGAACCTGGCCCACAATCTTGAAGCAAGGGGGGAATATTTCAGAACTCCGGGTGGATGTGAGCACGAGAGCCTAATGCTGGAGTTAGTAAAATCATTTAACCCGAATAGAAGAGAGGTTAGAGTCCCAGAGTAAAGGTCGAGGAGTAAAAGATCCTAATACCACCCAATTGGCGACGTGGGCCCGTAAGCCACACAGCCAAGTTAGTAAAACAGTTTTCCGGTTTCTAGACTCAACTTCGGCCAAGGAGTTGGAAAGGGGGTTCCTACAGGCAGTCGGCTCTGATACCAACTTGTGACGCCCCCGGCCCGATCGTGCACTAATCATACACGCACATGCACACGATCAAGCCTAAGGACTCACGGGAAGATATCACAACACAACTCTAAAACATAAATAAGTCATACAAGCTTTATATTACCAACCAGGGGCCTCAAGGGCTCAAATACATAAGCTTGCGAACAAGCGTCAGCGGAAGCATCAGATATGTGAGTACAGATATGAAATAGAAACAGAAAGGCCTTTAGAAAGGCGGGGCAAAATAAAACACTATGATCGAAAGGCGAAGGCCTCCTGCCTGGGACCCTCCGATCCTACTCCTGGTCGTCAGTCAACTCGTAGCAGTATCCATCCTCTGGGTAGTAGTAGTAACGATCGTCGGGGCATCTGTCTCAGGGGGCTCCGTCCTCTGGTCACGTCAAACTGATATGGGGAGAAAAAGGAAAACAAAGCAACCGTGAGTACTCAGAAGTACTCAGCAAGCAAGGATCTACACTACATATGCAACTTTTTCAAAGGGAGGCTGTATATGTGGACTGGGCTGCAGAAATGCCAGAATAGAGAGAAGGCCTAGTCCTATCGAAGACTAGCATCTTCAGCGGTCTTGCAGCAGTAGAAGAGAGTAGAACAATACCATATAATGTAGCAGTAATAATATCAACCTCACCCAGAGATCCTTTCTCGACTCCCTGCGAGAAAGCAATCCCAGAGCCATACATTCATCAACCTCGTCCTGAGATCCCTTCTCGACTCCCTGCGAGAAGCAATCCCAGAGCCATATATACAGGTCTCATCACAGGTATCCAGTTCTAAATTGTATCAATCAGGATACAACTCCGAGTGTCCTTTACCGTAGGACCGGCTATCGATAGAAATGTTCTTCCCTGCAGGGGTGCACCAACTTACCCAACACGCTCGATTAACTTCGGCCGGACACACTTTCCTGGGTCATGCCCGGCCTCGGCCAAACGACACATCGCAACCCTACCTACAGCTCAGCAGAGAGGTCCCCGCCGGTCTACATCCTAAGCGCAAGGGGGTCTTGGCCATCACCCCTCGCCCTCCGGGTCGTTGCGTGCATGGCCCAGATCCAAGCACCACCTCTGTATATGGATGGCGCCAATCACTCCATGCCGCACTGCTGAACTGGACATCTGACAGAGCTTTCGGCTGATGCATACGATGCAGAACGCCCATACTATGCCCACGTGATGGTTAGTGCTATCAGGCCAGAGGCCTGCTCGGATCAAATATCCAAATCGTTAGGACTAGGGCTTGCGGTAACGAGCAGAGACTCACGAAAGATGTGACCCCGTCGCCCCGTCTCGAGGACTTGCGGCAAGGGTTAAGAATGCCCGGCCGCGCCTCGTATTCACAACTCGGGCACCACACTGGCAACCCGCCTTCACATCACACGCGGGTACCCCTCAGGGTCGACCCGCCTTTCCAAGTAACAATGTAAGGTCCAAGTATCCGTGTGTCCATAACATCAGGGAATCCGAGGTATCACCCTCATTGAATTCTCACTCGATGTATCCGTCAAGGTGAACTAGGAGGAATCACCCTCACTGGGTCCACACTTGAGGTGTTGTACGACAGCGTCGTTATCGGAAGCGGTGAAGGAGGAATCACCCTCGATGACCACGACCGAATAACTACTCTACAGAGTTAACATCAGAAGTGCTACATGAGGTTTCACCCTCGACACTCGATAGTAACGCTGCAGTGTCGTTACAACTAAGGGGGGTGATGTGCGGTGTCGGGTCCTGGTCTTCAATCCCATTGATCGGGTCTTCTGACGATCCAGCGCGGCAGTCGGGATAAGTGGGGTCACTGATAGGTCTCTACCCAGCCTAGACTAAACAGTTTAGGATATGTAGGTAATTATTAACAGTAGGTTACAATGAACAGGCTATGCATCAGAATAGGTAAAGCAGCAGCAGCAGTAATTCTAATGCAAGCATGAGGAATTTAGAATGGGCAATATCGGTATGCTCAAGGGAGGGGCTTGCCTGGTTGCTCGGCGGCAAGGGCAAGGTCGTCTATGGTGTCTTCGGGATCCGGAGCTGCGTCGGTCTCGGGGACGACGTCGGTGTCGGGGTCTAACGAGAGAGAAGAGGGGGAGGAAACAGTATAAATTCACAGCAAACCATGAGCAACGCAAAGTACGGCATGACAATATGCAGTGCCGGGTGTGTTCTAACGTGTGGTTGCACGTCACCGAGGAAGGAGGAATCCATCCGGGAATGTTTTCCCGGTTCCGGACATTTGTCAGACAGATGACCGGAGAGGAACGGTTGCATGTTCGGATAGCTAGGGACGTGTGGCGGGCGAACGGACCGCGTATTCAGATTCGTCTCGTCGTTCTGAGCAACTTTCATGTACAAAGTATTTTCATCTGAGCTACGGATTATTTTATATGATTTTCTAAAGTTTCTCTAAACCTCCGTCAGCAAAGATGGATGGAGACCATTGCGGACTATGACTTGGGTATTTCTTATACCCCTGGCAAGGCTAATGTAATGGCTGATGCGTTGAGCCGCAAATCCTATTGCTGCGAACTTGAGGTTCAGCTACAGCAACCACTTCTGTATGAAGAGCTTCGAAAGCTAAATATCGAGATAGTTCCTCAAGGATACCTAAAAACCTTGGTTGTTGAACCAGATCTTGAGAAAGCTGTTAAGAATGCGCAAGCTAAAGATGCTGAAGTTGATCTGATGAAGAAAGACCTTCACCTTGTAAAGTACAGGGATTTCTCGCTGTCTGAAGATGGAACCTTGTATTTCAGAGACCGCATTGTCGTACCTCGCTTCGAGCTTATGACTGACAAAGTCATGAAGGAGGCACATGATACCCCGCTGTCTATTCATCCGGGTAGCACCAAGATGTATCGTGATCTCCGTCAAAGGTACTGGTGGTCTAGAATGAAGCAAGACATTGCTCGATATGTTGCTGAATGTGATGTGTGTCGACGCGTTAAAGCAGAACATCAGAAGCCTG
Source organism: Thinopyrum elongatum (assembly GCA_011799875.1). Taxonomy (NCBI): domain Eukaryota; kingdom Viridiplantae; phylum Streptophyta; class Magnoliopsida; order Poales; family Poaceae; genus Thinopyrum; species Thinopyrum elongatum. Next base: position 620,039,376 of record CM022299.1, read on the forward strand.
CTGGAATTCTGCAACCACTTCCTATTCCTTTATGGAAATGGGATAAGGTTCAGACGGATTTCGTTACAGGACTTCCCAGGTCACAGAAGGGTCACGATGCTATTCTTGTCGTCGTCGACCAACTCTCCAAAGTTGCACACTTTCTGCCTGTCAAGGAGACGATCACTGCTAGTCAGTTAGCAGAGTTATATATCTCCAGAATTGTTTCACTCCACGGTATTCCGAAAGAGATCAGTTCAGACCGTGGCAGCATATTCACTGGTCATTTCTGGGAAAGTTTCCAAAAGGCTATGGGAACTCATATTACCTGGAGTTCAGCTTATCATCCTCAATCCCAAGGCCAAGTTGAACGAGTTAATCAAGTGCTTGAAGACATGCTGCGAGCTTGTGTTATATCGTTTGGCAAGAAGTGGGAAGAATCTCTTCCATATGCCGAGTTCTCTTATAACAACAGCTATCAAGCCAGTCTGAAAATGGCCCCCTTTGAAGTTCTCTATGGACGTAAGTGTCGAACCCCTCTGAATTGGTCAGAAACTGGGGAACGACCGCTCGTGGGTCCAGATATTATTCAACAAGCCGAAGAGCAACTATGATCGCAAACGATGGGGTTTGACTTATCAACCTGGTGATCAAGCTTATCTTCGTGTCACCCCTATGAAGGGCACTCACCGTTTTGGAATCAAGGGCAAGCTAGCTCCGCGCTACATTGGTCCTTTCCGCATTGTTGCAAGACGTGGTCAAGTGGCGTATAAATTGGAGTTGCCGCCGCAATTCTCTCATATCCACGATGTCTTCCATGTGTCGCAACTTCGTAAATGTTTCAAGGAATCTCCGCACCGAGCTGTGGATCATGAGATGCTCGAATTGCATGATGATTTTTCATACAAGGAACATCCGATCCGCATTCTCGATGAATCTGAACGTCGAACCCGTCAGAAGGTTACCAAGTTCCTCAAAGTGCAGTGGTCAAATCATACTGAAGATGAAGCCACTTGGGAACGCGAGGATAATCTTCGTGCGGAATACCCCGAAATTTTTTCCTTCTACTTCTTAATTCTCGGGACGAGAATTCTTGTTAGTAGAGGAGATTTGTAACACCCCCAGTGGTTAACTACAGTAATCCCATTTTGATTATGCCACGTCAGCATGATTAACAGTGTCCGATCATCATTAACATCATATTGCATTTCAACTCCTAACCTCAAATTCAAAATTTAAATGAAAGTGGAAAATAAAAGTTGTTCAAACTGGAAAACTAAAATGTGCCTCATGTTGCAAATATTCCCATAGCATTTATAAAAATGATTGCAACATTTGTTGGAATTGTAAAAGGACTCGAACAACAAGGAACAGCAGCTGCGCGAAGGAACGAAGGAGGCCATGTGTCACAACTCGTAAAGTCGTTCAAGGATCTTTCACGAGCATGGACAGAAATGCCGAAGGTGCATTATATCTTTCATATAAGGACATCCATCCACATTCTCGATGAAGCTGACATCGGTACCATGCAAAGTTACCAGTTCCTCAAAGTGCATGGTCAATCATCTGAAGATGAAGCCACTTGGGAACGCAGGAAAATCCTTGTGTGGAATATATCCCGAACTTTTTCCTTCACCTCTTAATTCGTCGTCACGAGAATCTTGTTAGTGGAGTAGATTTGTACACCACCCATGTCTGAGCTGCAGTAATCACCTTTTTGATAATCCTGTCATCACATGATCACAGTGCCAATCAATGCTTTTGCATCATATTGCATTTCAACTCTCTAACTCAATTTCATATTTTAAATGAAAGGGAAACATAAAGTTGTTCAATTTGAAAACTAAATTGTTCATTACATAGACAACTAATCCAGAACAATTTAAAATTAAATCAACATTTACTAAATTATCGATAGTGACTCTACGCAACAAAATAGGAGTACTTAAGCTATATTCATTAATTAAATGAAAACAAAATCATTTTTGCTCCAAACCTTTTTTCTCGTCAGGCTAATACGGCCACTATATTTGTTGACCATAACCTATTTTCAAAACGATATTTGACGCTACAAACAACAAAAACCCTATTTGCCAAATGGTAGAAATAACATAAAAGATAAGACACGAAAAAACCAAAAAGAAAGAAAGGGTCCCCCCCCGACTGGCCAGCCCACTGCCCGACCAGCCGGCCCAGCCCACCCCCTGCCTATATGGCTCCTCTCGAGCCACCCAACCCTAAACCGCTAACCACCCCCCCCCTCAGATCGCCCACCTCCTCTCCCCCCCCCGTTCCGCCGCCTCCCCAGGCGGTGAAGGCCGACCCCGCGCCCCTGCTCGGCGCCCCGGCCCTCCGGCCCATTCCACCTCAACCGCCGTCGCGCCCACCCCTCGCCGTCACGCCGTCTCCCTCTACTGCCCACGCCGGCCTTTCCATCCCCTTCCCGACTGGCCACCTCTCACACTCGCCCCGATGTGAGCGCCCCGCCGATCCCCCCGCTTCGCACCGCGCTTCTGCTAGCCGCTTGGCCGTACGCGCCGCCCGCGTGGCGTTGACACTGTCCGACCTTGCCAGCTGCCACTCCCCGCTTCACCCCGCTCACCCCCACGTACCAGACGCGCTCTGCTTGCACCTTGCTGCCCTGCTGCCGTTGTCCCCTCCATAGCTCTTGCCAGCGCCCCCTCCCTGCCACCGGTCCAGTCCTACTCCTCCCGTTCCAGTCCGGCTCCCACTTCTTCTGCACAAGGCCGGTCCTTCCTGGATCGCCTTTTGCTTCCTTGCCGCCTGCGCCCTCCCTGCTCCCCTCGACATCGCGCCGCCCCGTGCCTGGCGCCTTTTCCGCATCCCCTGCGCCTGCGTCGTCCGTCTCTACGTTGACCCGGCGCGCCAGCGTGCGCCACCCTCCTGCCATTAACCCCCTTTGGCCACTGGCCCTGGGTTCCGGCCCTGATTTTAAAAAACAAGATTTAAAAGAAATTAAAATCAAAATCACTATAATATTACTGAATTATTATTAATTATTTAATTAAACATAATAGTATTCTGGTTAATTAAACTATTAATTAGTTAACCTAATTAAATCTTTAATTATTTAGTTAATTCCTAATTAACCTAACAGTATGACAGGTGGGGACCACGCGTCAGTTGTACTAGTTCAATGCTACTGTTCCGCTGACGTCATGATGACATCACAACGACTGTTTTCGATAATGTTAATTTAAATAATTAAACTAAATCCAGAAATTAATAAAAACTTTAGAAATCATATAAAATAATCCGTAGCCTCAGATCGAAAAACTTTGGTACATGAAAGTTGCTCCAGAACGGACGAACGAATCCTGAATACCGTAGTCCGTTCGTCCCTCACCATCTCCTAGCCATATTGAACATGCAACCGTCCCTCTCCGCTCCTGCTACATTCCGAAACCGGAAAACTTCCTCGATGGTTCCCCCTCCTCGCGTGACGTACCCCTATGTTAGCCCACACCGTCACGTGCGTATTGTCATTTCATCATGTGTAATTGCTGCTTAGTATTTAACTGTTTCCCTCCCCCTCTTCTCTCCCCTCGTAGACCCCCGACCGATCGTCCCCGAGTCCGACCATCAGCTCCGAGCCCGAAGACACCATGACGACCTTGCCCTTGCCGCCGAGCAACCAGGCAAGCCCCCCCCCCCTTGAGCATACCGAGTATCGCCCATTCTTTCTCTCATGCTTGCATTAGAACTCTGCTGGCTGCTAGCTTTACCTATTCTGATGCATAGCCTGTTTCATTGTAACCTGCTGTTGATAATTACCTGCATATCCTAAACTGTTTATCGGCTGGGTTAGAGACCTATCAGTGCCCCCACTTATCCCGATCTGCCCCGCTGGATTCCGAAGACCCGATCAACGGGATTGAAGACCAGCCCCGCCAGCCGCCACCTCACCCCCTTAGTTGTAACGACACTGCAGCGTTCACACCGAGTGCCGAGGGTGAAACCTCTGTAGCCTTCTCTGAATGTTTAACTGCTGTAGAGTAGCTTATTCGGTCGTGGTCATCGAGGTGATTCCTCCTTCACCGCTTCCGATAACGACGCGTCGTACCACCTCAAGTGTGGACCCGTGAGGGTGATTCCTCCAGTTCACCTTGACGGATCATCGAGTGGAATCCAACGAGGGTGATACCTCGGATTCCCCTGATGTTATGGACACACGGATACTTGGACTTTACACTATGTTCTTGGAAGGCGGGTCGACCCTGAGGGGTACCCGCGTGCCTGAGAGTATGTGTTAAGAGGGGTGCCTGCGTGTGCCCCGAGTGGAATACGAGGCGTGGTCCGTGCAGCTTCGCCCTTGCCCGCAAGTCTCCTCGAGACGGGTGCGACGGGTCACATCTTTCGTGAGGGTCCTGCCTTACCGCAAGCCCTAGTCCAAAACGATTTGGATATTTGATCCGAGCAGGTAGCCTCTGGTCTGAATAGCACTAACCATCATGTGGGCATAGTAGGGCGTTCTGTCAATCGTATGCATCAGCCGAAAGCTCTGTCAGACGTCCAGTTCAGCAGCTGGCCGGGGCTGGAGTGCACCATCCTGGGGTGGGCCTTTCGCCCCGGTCGCCACGGACCCGGAGGGGAGGGCCGATGGCCAAGACCCCCTTGCGCTTAGGATGTGACCGGCGGGGACCTCTCGCTGAGCTGTAGGTAGGGTTTGCGTGTGTCCGTTTTGGCCGAGGCCGCGGCATGACCCAGGAAAGTGTGTCCGCCGTAGTTAATCGAGCGTGTTGGGTAAGTTGGTGCACCCCTGCAGGGAAGAACACATTCTATCGATAGCTGGTCCTACGGTAAAGGACACTCGAGTTTGTATCCGATCTGATATAGCTAGAACTTGCAGATGAGACCTGTATATGAGGCTCTGGGATTGCTTCTCGCAAGGGTCGAGAAGGGAATCTCCGGATAGGTTGAATTGATTATGGCTTTGGGATGGCTTTCTCGGCTGGAGTCGAAAGGATCTCTGGTGAGGTTGGACTATTATACTGTCTACATATTGTACTGTCTACACCTTCTACATGCTGAAACCTCGAATGCTAGTCTTCGATAGGACTAGGCCTTCTCTCTATTCTGGCATTTCTGCAGCCCATCCACATATACAAACAGCCTCTCCTTTGAAAATTTTGCATATGTAGGTAGATCCTTCTTCTGAGTACTTCTGAGTACTCACGGTTGCTTTGTTTTCCTTTTCTCCCCATATCAAGTTAGTCTTGACCAGAGGACGGAGCCCCCTGAACAGATGCCCCGACGATCGTTACTACTACTACCCCCAGAGGATGGATACTACTGCAAGTTGACTGACGACCAGGAGTGGTATCGGAGGGTCCCAGGCAGGAGGCCTACGCCTTTCGATCGTATTGTTTTCATTTTGCCCCGCCTTTCCTAAGCTTTCTGTTTTCTATTTATAAATCTGTACTCAGATCTGATGCTTTCGCTGACGCTTGTAGTCGAGCTTATGTATTCGAGCCTCGAGGCCCCTGGCTTGTACTATAAATCCTTTATGACTTTATTTATTTTTAGAGTTGTGTTGTGAATATCTTCCCGTGAGTCCTTAGGCTTTATCTGTGTGCATTGCTTGTATATTAGTGCACGATGAGCCGGGGGCATCACAGTGCCACATGGGGTTTGTTACCAGTGGGCAAGCTCGTATCCGGTCTTTTGCCGACGTAGCTTGTGAAGATATGAGCATTTGTTTGTCATGACAACTTCTCAACCGACCTTCTGCTCTCTCAAAGTTTTTGGCGTCTTGTCTCATCAAGCATCGTTCTCCGCCATCTAGCTCAGTAAGAGTTCCGTCAATTCTCTCTCAACAACTCATTTGTGAAGGCGTTGTCCGTATCCGAGAACCCTGGAAATCCTTCTTCGTCAGAGAAGGTATCCCCACATTTGCGTTCCTTGAACTCCGTTCCGTTGTCGCTGCGAACTTCTTGATCTTCACTTCACACTTTGATTTTGGGCCTTCCTAGCGAAGTTCTGGAAGATCTCTTTGGACTTGCTGCTTATCATCAGAAAGAACACCCTCGTGAAATTCTTGAAAAGTCATCGCAATGACTAAACTAACCGCCGAATTACCACCCGAGACTTTTATGGCGTTTGGACAAAAAGATCCATGTAGGCAGCTCGGCGGTCTCTTGTGGTCTGATTTTTTTTCACGGGGTGGCTTCCTCCTCAAACCCTTTCCTTTTTCCCCTGCCTGACAAGCATGCAAAGTCACCTTGTCAAATATAACGTCTGCACCTCCAAGGATATGGATCACTTTATAAGCTTACAGATTTCGCAGTGCCTACATGACCTATACCTTCTATGGCCACAACCAACCTTTAGATTTAGCCCTTACCAAGTTCTAGGTCCGATCCTTTTTTAGTGAGTCAACAAATGTATAGATGCACCGTCTACGGTATACCGGTAAGACCATATTATGATTACTCTTCGAAACACTTGGCAATCTACTTACCATAATAGAACCATTG
>CM022299.1:620045876-620062758 GCA_011799875.1 Thinopyrum elongatum
CAACAGCAACGATAACACTGTTTAATCCTTTTCAATTAAATACAATCCAACAAAGATATGGACCCCAACATTTCTAGCAGTGGCTAAAAAGATAATGCACTGTAAATAATGGAGCAAGCTCATATTTTACCAAGTCTTTTGGACACAAAATAAAAGACAAACAAAAAAGGATAAAGAAAACCGAAAAAGAAAAAAAAGGGAGAACCCCCCCCCCCCCCCGACTGGGCCTCGGCCAGCAATCCACCGGAGCCGCAGGCCGGCCCCAGCCGGCGCCTGCATAGCCCGGCCCACCACCCCCCCGAAACCCTAACCCCCCCCCCCTCCTCCTCTCTCCCCCCCCCCCGATCAAATTCTTGATCGGGATCGAACCCCTTCGCCCGCGCCGCCCTCGGCGCCCTCGCCGCCGCCTTCGCCGCCCCGGCGCGCCCCCCCCCGCCGGCCGCCGCCGCCCGCCTCCGACCCTCTCCTCCTCCCTCCCCTGAGCCCCCGCTCGCCGACGCCCCCTTCGCCTTCACCCCCCCCGCTCGACCGCCCTGCCGCTCAGCGTCGCGGCACCACCCCCACCCGTCTCCGACCGCGCCACCCACCGCCTGACCTCATCCCCCGACCCGCCTCCTCGCGCCACTCCGCCCCGTGCCTCTACACTCGTCCGGTGAGGCCCGGCCTCTGCAGCTCTTCTCACTCCTCCTTTCACCCCTCGTCCCTCGTCCTCGATGGCCGTCCACCGCGCCCTACCGCCCCTGCCCCGGCCGCGCTCGCCTCCCACCCGCGCTCGCCCCAGCTCACGCCGCGCCCGTTCTCCGCCTCAGCCCGGCTTGGCCGCACCGTGCGCCCCGTATGCGCACCGGACATGTCCTGCCAAACGTCCAACCGGACATGTCCGTGCCAACGACCGGTGGCCCGCACCCCCACAATGACAGATGGGGCCCAGCCCCTAAGAAGAATTAAAAAAAATTATAAAAAATATAAAATAAATAAAATAATAATTAATTAATAATTATAGTTAATTAATTAAGTTAATTATCCTGATTAGGTTAATCTAATTAAGTAGTTAGTGTTAATTAAACAGTAATAATTATTAATCACTAATTAACCTAACAGCCTATGACAGGTGGGACCCACTGGTCCGCGTATGCGACGTCATGCTGACGTCAGCAAGACACTGTTCGATAATGTTAATTTAAATAATTAATTAATTCCAGAAATTAATAAAAACCTTTAGAAAATCATATAAAATAATCCGTAGCTCAGATCGAAAACTTGGTCATCGAAAGTTGCTCAGAACGACGAGACGAATCTGAATACGCGTCCGTTCGTCCGTCACGCGTCCCTAACATCCGAACTTGCAACCGTTCCCCTCTTATCCTCTGTCCGATAATTCCAAAGACCCGAAAATATCGTCGATATTCTCCCGCTCCGTCTGTTTATGTATGCTGCTGCTTAGACTACCCTCTAGCACCGTGTATCGTATTTGTCATGCCATGTTTGCTATATATTTATACTGTTTCCTCCCCCTCTCTCTCTCGATAGCCCCCGACCCTGCGTCGTCCCCGAGACCGACGCAGCTCCGGATCCCGAAGACACCATAACGACCTTGCCCTTGCCGCCGAGCAACCAGGCAAGCCCCTCCCTTGAGCATACCGATATCGCCCATTCTAAATTTCACCATGCTTGCATTAGAATTCTGTGCTGCTGCTGCTTTACCTATTCTGAGCATAGCCTTTCATTGTAACCTGCTTTGATATTACCTCATATCCTAAACTGTTTAGTCTAGGCTGGGTAGAGACCTATCATGACCCCCCTTATCCCGACTGCCGCGCTGGATCGTCAGAAGACCCGATCACGGAAGTATTGAAGACCAGGCCCCGACACCGCACATCACCCCCCCCCTTAGTTAACACGACACTGCAGCGTACTATCGAGTGCGAGGGGTGAAACCTCTGTAGCACTTCTGATGTAACAACTCTGTGAGTAGTATTCGATCTGGTCATCGAGGGTGATTCCTCCTTCACCGCTTCCGTAACGACGCTGTCGTACAACACTCAATGTGGACCCAGTGAGGGGTGATTCCTCCTAGTTCACCTTGACGGATACATCGAGTGGGGAATTCAATGAGGTGATACCCTCGGATTCCCTGATGTTATGGACACACGGATACTGGACTTTCAATGTTACTTGGAAAGGCGGGTCAACCCTGAGGGGTACCGCGTGTGATGTGAAGGCGGGTTGCCAGTGTGTGCCCGAGTGGTGAATACGAGGCGCGGCAGGGCATCTTGGACCCTTGCCGCAAGTCCTCGAGACGGGCGACGGGGTCACATCTTTTCGTGAGTCTCTGCTCGTTACCGCAAGCCTAGTCCAACGATTTGGATATTTGTATCCACAGACCTCTGTGATAGCACTAACCTCACGTGGGCATAGTATGGGCGTCTTTCATCGTATGCATCAGCCGAAAGCTCTGTCAGAGTCCAGTTCAGCATGCGGCACTGGATGTGATCCGCCATTTCCGGTGGATGCTGTATCCACTGTACGCAACGACCCGAGGGGAGGGGCGATGCCCAAGACCCCCTTGCGCTTAGGAGTAGACCGGCGGGGACCTCTCTGTGAGCTGTAGGTAGGTTGAGATGTGTCGTTTGGCCGAGGCCGGGATGACCCAGGAAAGTGTGTCCGGCCGGAGTTAATCGAGCGTGTTGGGTAAGTTGGTGCACCCCTGCAGGGAAGAACACTTTCTATCGATACCGGTCCTACGGTAAAGGACACTCGGAGTTGTATCTGATTGATACAATTTAGAACTGGATACCTGTGATGAGACCTGTATATTGGCTCTGGGATTGCTTTCGCTATCAGGCAAGATGAGAAAGAGGTAGCGAATGAGAAAGGATCCTCTGGGTGAGGTTGATATTATTACTGCTACATTATATGGTTTGTTCTAACTCTCTTCTACTGCTGCAGAGACCGCTGAAGATGCTAGTCTTCGATAGGACTAGGCCTTCTCTCTATTCTGGCATTTTGCAGCCCAGTCCACATATACAGCCTCCCCTTGAAAATGTTGCATATGTAGTGTAGATCCTTGCTTGCTGAGTACTTCTTAGTACTCACGGTTGCTTTGTTTTCCTTTTCTTCCCCATATCAGTTGACGTGACCAGAGGACGGAGCCCCTGAGACAGATGCCCGACGATCGTTACTACTACTACCCAGAGGATGGATACTCTAGAGTTGAATGACGACCAGGAGTAGGATCGGAGGGTCCCAGGCAGGAGGCCTTCGCCTTTCGATCGTAGTGTTTTATTTTGCCCCCCTTCCTAAAGGCCTTTCTGTTTCTATTTCATATCACATGATTACTCAGATATGTCTTCCGCTGACTATTCGCCAAGCTTATGTATTCGAGCCCTCGAGGCCCCTGGCTTTGTATATAAAGCTTTATACTTATTATGTTTTAGAGTTGTGTTGTGATATCTTCCCGTGAGTCCTTAGCCTTGTAGTTGCATTTGCGTTGTATGATTAGTGCACGATCGGGCCGGGGGCGGTCACAGGAGTTCATTCAAAGTTTTATAGCAAACTTCTAATGGAACACTCGACAAACGCCCTTGGAGAACGGACACAAAGTCCCCGCTGTGGACCTATTGCAATCACCAGACTAATATCCGCCTATTTTTCCCCAAGACATAATTGCAATCTCTAGGGACATTTTTTAGGGGAATAGACCAAAAAAAAATTGAATCGAACTACACAAGACTTGTCTGTAACTGTCATTCAGAATCAGTTTTTGCGCAGTGTTCACTAAACTGCAGATCTACTCATACGGAGTCCGCGTTTTGCTCTACAAGTAGTTCAATACTCATACTACTAGACGCTTCAAAGGATTTGTCGTAGGGAACTTTTGGGACAACTTTTCTTAAGGAGTTTGTTTCGAAACTTGGTACAAAAACTTTCTTAATGAACCGGAAAAATTGAATCTAAAATACACAGACGGTAGGTAACTTCGGAATCAATTTTGCCTCGTGTTAACTGAAAATGGATAACTGACTCACACGGAGTCAATGTTGGGCTCCACTAGTCAAAAACCTCATGACGACCATATGCTTCAAAGTATACAACACCGAGTAGGGAACTTTTGGAATCTTCGCTTAAGGAGTTTCCATTCCGAAAGTTTGTAATAGAAACTTTCTTAATGAACACTCGACAAACGCCTTTGGAGAACATATACACAAGGCCCAGCTATGACCTTGTGCATCACCATAACTAAGATGCTCCTATATTTCCCTAGACTAATTGCATCCATATGGACAGTTTTAGGAATAGAAACAGAAAAAATCGATCCAACTACACAAGAACTAGTCTTTAACTGTCTTCGAATCATTTTTGCGTATGTTACCTGAACTTGGCATATCTAACTCATACGAGTCCGTTTGGGATCTACAAGTATTAAATACTCGTCACGACGATGCTTCATGGATTCTTTCGTCGGGAACTTTTTGATAACTTTTCTTAGAGTTCGTTCCGAAACTTGTACAAAAACCTTTCAATGAAACACCGACAAATGCCTTGGAGAACATACCACAAAAGTCCACTGTGAACATAGTGTATCATCATAACTAAGATCTCCTATATTTCCCTAGACATAATTTGCATCTCAAATGGACATGTTTTAGGGAATAGAACAAAAAAAATCGAATCTACTAAACAAGACTAGTCCGTAACTGTCATGCAGAATCAGTTTTGTGCTGTGTTAACTGAAACTGGCATGTCTCACTCATACCGTAGTCCGTTTTTGTCTACAAGTAGTTAAATACTCGTGATGACTAGACCGCTTCAAAGAATTCTTTCATAGGAAAATTTTTGGAGAACTTTCTTTAAGTAGTTCGTTCAGAAACTTGTACGAAAATGTTCTTAAGAAACACCGACAAACGACTTTGGTAAAACATACACATGTCCCAGCTGTGGACCTAGTCGCAATCATCAAACTAGGTCTCCTGCATTTTCCCTAGACGCAATTGCATCTCATATGCAGATGTTTAAGAAATAGACGGAAAACATCGAATCCAACTACACAAGAACTAGTGTGGACTGTCGTTCGGAATAAGATTTGCGCAGTGCTAGTGAAACATGGATTCTGAATAATACAGAGTCCGTTTGTGGGCTCCACAAGTAGTCAAAACACTCATGAGGACCAGGCGCTTCAAGGATTCTTTTTGTCGGGACTTTTGGAGACCTTTTCTTAAGATTTCATTCGAAACTTGTACAGGAATTTCTTAAATGACCACTCGCAAACGCCTTTGGAGAACTTCACAAAGTGCCCAGCTGTTACCTAGTGCAATACCATAACTAAGATCTCCTATTTTTACCTAGACATAATTGCATCTCATTGGACATGTTAGCAGGAATAGAACAGAAAAACATCTAATCCCCAACTCCAAAAAAAAAAACAAGAACTTGTCTGTGAACTTCATTCGAATCAGTTTTGCGCAGTGTAACTGAAACTGCATATCTAACTCATACGAGTCCGTTTGGCTCTACATAGTTAAAATATCGTGATGACCGACGCTTCAAAGGATTCTTCTTCGTAGGGAACTGTTGGAGAACTTTTCTCATGGGTCCGTTCAAAACTTTTACAAAAATCGTTCTTAATGAACACTTGACAACGCCTTTGGAGAACATACCAAGTCCTAGCTGTGGACCCTAGTCAATCATCATAACTAAGGTCTCCTACATTTCCCCTAGACAATTGCATCTCAATATGGAGGTGTTTAAGGAATCGAACGAAAAATCGAATCCAACTACACAGACTTGTGGTAACTGTCGTTCGGAATAGTTTTGGCGCAGTGCTAATTGAAACGTGGATATCTGACTAATACAGAGTCCGTTTTGGCTTCCACAAGTAGTCAAACGCTCGTGACAACCAGGCGCTTCAAAAGGTTCTTTTTTAAAGGGAACTTTGGAGAACTTTCTTAAGGAGTTCCGTCTCATAAACTTGTACAGGTATTCTTATGAACACTCGACAAACGCTTTGGAGAACATTCACATAGTCCCTGCTCTGGACCTAGTCATCACCATAACTAAAGATCTCCTATATTTACCCCAGACATACTTGCATCTCATATGGACATGTTTAGGAATGAATAGAACAGAAAAACATTGAATCCAACTACAACAAGAACTATCTGAAACCGTCATTCGAATCAGTTTTTGCAGTGTGAAAACTGAAACTGCATATCTAACTCATCGGAGTCCGTTTTGGCTCTACAAGTAGTTAAATACTTTGTGAGTGATGACCAAACGCTTAAAGGATTCTGTTGTAGGGACTTTTGGAGAACTTTTCTTAAGGTTTCATTCAGAAAACTGTACAAAAACTTTCTAATGAACACTCGACAAAACGCCTTTGGAGAACATACCAAAGTCCCCCAGCTGTGGACCTAGTTGCAATCGTCATAACTAAGGTCCTCCTTCATTTCCCTAGACACATTGCCATCTCAATATGGATGTAAGGATAGGACGGAAAAATTGAATCCAACTACACAAGAACTAGTGTGCACTCTCGTTCTGAATAGTTTTGCGCAGTGCTAAGTGAACATGGATATCTGACTAATACGAGTCCGTTTTGGCTTTCACCAGTAGTCAAAATGCTCCTTGTGGACCAGAGAAAGGACAGCTTCAAAGGAAATGCTTTTGTATGGAACGTTTTGGAGATTTTTCCTTAAGGAGTTCATTCCAAACTTGTACAGTAACTTTCTTAATGAACACTCACCAAAGCCTTTGGATAACATACACAAGTCCCGGCCGGGGAACCTAGTTGATCTCCATAACTAACATCTCCTGCATTTCCCAATACGTAAGGGGCATCTCAGATGGAGATATTAGGGCAATAGAACCGGAAAAATTGAATCCAGATACACAAGAACTGGTCTGTACTTTTCGGAATCAAGTTTTGCGCGGTTTTAACTGAAAATGGATATCCTTACTCCATAACGGAGTCCGTTTTTGGGGGGGGGGGGGCTCCACAAGTAGTCAAAAAAAACCCTCATGAAACCATAATGCTTCCAGGAAGCATACTATACCATGTAAGGGAACTTTGGAGAACTTCTCTTAAGGATTCATTCAAAAAGTTGTATAGAACTTTCTATGACCACGCGACAAGAACGCCCCTGGAGAACATCCACAAAGTCCCAGCTGTGGAACCTATGTGCATCACCATAACGAAGATCTCCTATATTTCCCAAGACATAAATTTGCATCTCATCATAGACATGTTTTAGGGGATAGAACAAAAAAATCGAATCCAACTACACAAGAACTATCTGTCACTGTCATTCGATCATTTTTGCGCAGTGTTAACTGAAAACTAACTGCCATAGCTAAACTCATACGGAGTCCGTTTTGCTCCTACAACTAGTTAAAATACTCATGACAACTAGACGCTCAAAGGATTCTGTCATAGGGAACTTTTGGGATACTTTTTCTTAAGGGTTATTTTCAGAAACTTGTACAAAATCTTTCTTAATGAACACTCGACAAACGCCTTAGAGAAACATACACAAAGTCCCCAGCTGTGGACCTAGTGTCAATCACATAATAACAAGGTTCGCACTCATTTCTCTAGCTCCTGCTTTCTCCTAGACGCATTGGCAATCTCATATGTAGAATGTTTTTTAAGGAAATGAACAGAAAAAATCGAATCCACCTACACAAGAACTAGTGTTGTAAACTGTCTTTCGGATAAGTTTTGCCAGTGCTAAGTGAAACATGGATATCTGACTAATACAGAGTCCCTTGGTTTGGCTCCACAATAGTCAACACGCTCTGACACGACCAGGTGCTTCAAAGGATTCTTTGTCGGGAACTTTTGGAGAAATTTTCATGTAGGAGTTTCGTGTCCAAAACTTGTATACAGAAACTTTTGTTAAATAACACTCGACAACACCAACTACTAGGAAAGGCCTGTTATGGCGCACCTGTTTGGCCATTAATGGCGCACTACAGGTGCGCACTATCATCCGCCATTATAACTAATACTTACTATGCGTGCACCCCTGGTGCGCCTTATATACAGACAGTAAGTGGCGGCACTCAGAAGGGCGCTAATTGTATGTCCCCTGGTGCGCCATTAGTATGCTCCAGGGGGCCATATTTACCTTGTGCTCTGGGTTACTAATGGCGGCACTTCTATGTTGTGCGCCTTACTAAGTCAGATGTAATGGCGACCACATAGAATTGCGCCATTACGAACTAATTTGTTTTCAAAAAAAAATTTCAAAATTTTTTTCGTTTTTTTTCTTAATCTCGGGTCACTATGTCTTAATCTTGGGTCATATGCTTAATCTCAAGTCAAATCGCACTAAGTGGTCAACTTCCCGAAAGGTTCCCCATCCTCACACTACTCCACCCAAGCACGCTAACTTCCGCAGTTCTAGTCCACCCCCAGCACCACCTCGCTTAACAAAGCACTTGTGAATATATCTATGATATCAATCCTATAAAAACCTTGTTGATGTCTAGGACTTTGTTCATGTTCATTAGTGTGTGATGAAATTTTTTGAAAAATATTTCACACTTTTCCGGTCATATTACGTATCCATTTTGAAAAAAAATTCCAAAAAAAAAATTAGAAACATTTTTTTCTGTTACTAGTGGCGCACCTAGCAAAACTGGTGCGGCACTAGTAAGTTTTGAATTTTTTTTTCATTTTTTCCCCCCTCTAGATTCATTAAAAGCTCTGTATCTTTCGTCTGTTCGGTTTTTGGGGATATCTTAAAATGGTTTAACGGGGTTTCCCCCCTGTTAAATTCGGATGTAACTGTACAAAAACTTCTCTTAATGAACACTCGACAAATGCCTTGGGATACCCCTACACAAAGTCCCCAGCCGTGGACCTAGTGATAACCATAATCTAACCGTCCTCCTGCATTTCCCTAGACGTAATTGCATCTCATATGGAGATGTGAGTAACTAGAACCAGTAAAAATTGAATGCAATCACAAAGACCTCTGGCTATAACTTTCGGAATCAATTTTGCGCGTGTTTAACTGCAACGGATATCTGACGCATATACGGAGTCTGTTTTGCCTCCACAGTAGTCAAAAAACTCATGACTCTTACCAATGCTTCAAATTATTGTTACCAGTAGGAACTTTTTGGAGAACTTCTCTTAAGGAGTTCTTCAGAAAGTTGTATAGAAACTTTCTTAATGACACTCGACAACGCCTTTTTGAAACATACACAGGTCCCAGCTGGGGACCTGAGTGCTCACACCACACCTAAGATCTCCTATATTTCTATTCCTCTAACATAATTGCATCTCATATGGACAAGTTTAGGGAATAGAATAGAAAATTGAATCCACTACACAAGAACTAAGTCCTGTAAACTTCATATCCGAAATCAGTTTTGCAACGGTGTTAACGGAAACTGCATATCTAACTCATTCAGAGTCCGTTTGGTTCTACAAGTAGTTAAAATACTCGTGACAACCAAACACTCAATGGATTCTTTTCGTAGGGGAATTTTGGAGAACATTTCTTATGGAGTTCGTTCAGCACTGTACAAACTTTCTTAATAACACTCGACAAACCCTTTGGAGAACATACACAAAGTTTCCACTGTGGACCTAGTGCATCACCATAACTACGATCTCCTATATTTTCCCTAGACATAATTGCACTCATATGGACATGTTTAAAGGATAGATGGAAAACTCAAATCCACTACACAAACTGTCTGTAAACTGTCATTCATCATCAGTTTTGCGCATGTTTAATAAAACGGCATCTCTAACTCATACTGAGTCCGTTTTGGCCTTACATAGTTACCACTACTCGGATGACCGAGTTTCAAAATATTGTTTCGTAGAAAAGTTTTTTGAGAACCAATTTTTAAGGAGTTTCGTTCAGAAACTTGTCACAGATCTTTCTGAATGACACCGACACACACGACTTTAAGAACCTACCAAAGTCCCAGCTGTGGACTTAATCATCATCATCACTACGGGTCCCTGCATTCCCCTAGACGCACTTGCATCTCATATGGAGATGTTTTAAGGAAATGGAATGGAAAAAATCGAATCCACTACACAAGAACTAGTTTGGAACTGTCGTTCGGATAAGTTTTGCGCAGTGCAAGTGAAACGTTGGTATCTGAATAATACAGAGTCCGTTTTGGCGCCACCTGTAGTCAAAACGCTCATGATGACCATGTGCTTCCCAAGATTCTTTTTTAGGGAACTTTTGGAGAATTTTCCTTAAGGAAGTTCGTGCCAAAACTTGTACAAAAACTTTCCTAATGGACCCTCGACCAAACGCCTTTGAGAACATCACAAAGTCCCCTGCCGTGGACCTAGTGGAATCTCCATAACTAATGTAATCCTTCATTTCCCTAGAACGTATGGCATCTCATATGGAGAGGTTTAGGGAATTGAACCGGAATATGGAATCTTAACAACACAAGAACTGGTATATAACTTTCTCGGAATCAATTTTTGGCGCTGTGTTCACTTAAACATGGATATCTGACTCATATGGAGTCCGTTTTGCCTCACAAGTAGTCAAAAAACTTCTGAAAACCATATGCTTCAAGTATACTAACTAGTAAGGGACTTTGGAGGAGTTTCTCTTAAGGAGTTCGTTCAGAAAGTTTTATAGAAACTTCTTATTGAACACTCGACAAAACGCCTTTGAGAACATACACAAGTCCCAGCTGTGGACCTAGTGCATCACCATAACTAAGATCTCCTATATTTCCCTAGATGTAAATTGCATCTCATATGGACATGTTTAGGGTATAAACCGAAAAAATTGAAATCCAAGTAAACAACACTAGTCCTGTAACTGTCCATTCAGAATCAAGTGTTTGCGCCCAAACAAAACTGGTTACTGAAACTGCATATCTAACTCATAACGGAGTCCGTTTTGGTCTTCTACAAGTATTTTCAAATCCTCATGATGACTAGACGCTTCAAAAGGATTCTGTTGTAGGGCCCTTTTGGGAGACGGTTTCTTAAGGATTTCGTTCCATGAAACTTGTCAAACACTTGCTTACTGAACACTCGACAAACGCCTTTAGAGAACATACACAAATCCTAGCTGTGGGACCTAGTGCATCATCATAACAAAGGTCCTCCTGCATTCCCTAGACACAATTGCATCTCATATGGATATCTTTAAGGAATGGAACGGAAAAACTTGTAATCCAACTACACAAGAACTAGTGTTAACCGTCGTTCGGAATAAGTTTTGGCGCAGTGCTAGTGAAACATGGATTCTGCTAATACAGAGTATGTTTTTGGCTCCACAAGTGGTCGCTGTGTCAAACATGCTCGTGACACCAGGTGGCTTCAAAGATTCTTGGTGTGAGGGGAACTAATGGAGAGGTTTCCATAGGCTTCGTTCCGAAACTTGTACGAAAGTTTCTCAATGAACATCGACCACTCCTTTCGAGAACATACACAATGTCCCCAGCCGTGGACCTGTGAATCACCATAACTAACGTCTCCGGCAATTTACCTAATGTAATTGCAATCTCTATGGGAATGAGACCGAAAATTGGCTTTGTCTAGATACGGAAGTAAATTGTAGCCAAGAGATTCTTCAACGAGCATAACATTTTGGATGGAGCTTCAGTGATATGACCACCTTACCAAGGACCCACCACTTCCCTTGAGTTTCAACCAAAAAGTGACATACTTCGAGGGCCGTCGTTTTTCAGCAAGCTCACGAAACATATCGTGTATCCGGTCATGTGATCGGTACTCCACATCAAGAACCATTCCTTTCTCCAGCCATGTAGCCGCGAAGGTTTAGCCATAAGACCAAAATGTCTCATAGACTCATCAAGATCATAGTCACTATCATCAGCCTCGTCATAATATCCAGTTCAAACATCATCATCATAGAATGATCATACCTCGGGAGAGGGTAACTAATAGATTGACAACCTGGACAATGTTCTCTTTATGATTCCTAATGAATTGAGAGATGATGGCACTAATGTTCCAAACATATCCTTTGGCCACTCATGAGGTCACGAAGCTCAAATAGACCAATCACCAAAACTTGGATCAGAAATTCACTTACTAAGAAATGGATGTTTGAAGAATCTATTAGATTTTTCAAGGAGTAGTTGGAAAAGCGTTCCGTGAGATATCTCCATATAGCGTAAGACACTATCAAGAGTAGGACAGCCATACAAACAAATTTCTAGGTAATCATATAATATAAGATTGAAGTTCTAAGATTGCGATCATGCAGAGACTCATCGGGGTAGGATGCAAGGGGACACAAGGGGCGCACAAGGGCTAAGTGATGTGTACTTGTTCAATATTATTCATTGAAAATCTCAGCATCTCATTTTTCCAAGAATGATAGACACTCCCATCAAGTATAGGTACTCTACGTCTATACTCCCAATAGTAGATCATCCATCTTCCGCCAATGGTGATTAACCCAAAGCAATGACGACCAAAGCTCTGATACCACCCCCCATGAAAGGATCGAGAAGAGGTGCTAGAGGGGGGGTGATTAGCCCTAACCAAGCAAGTAGCAGTTTTAGGTTCTTCAAGTGAGGTGGGTTTTAGCACAAGTTTAAATATTCACAGTACATTTAAAGCAAGCACTGGCAAGAGTACATGACGCAACGGCAAAGTAAAAGCATGCAAGTTGCAGAAAGGAAAGGGATGGGATTGGAGTGGGCAAACCGCAATTGGAGACACAGGATTTTTGGGCGTGGCTTCCGATAGGTGGTGAGATGTACATCCCGGTGAGTGGAGGACTTCAACCCACGAAGGGTAACGGATTGCGCGGAGTCCCGGAGGGTCCACCCAATGAAGAAGCAAACCTGGTCTATCCCACCATGGCCATCACCCAGAAAGGACCTCTGCCTCACTGGGGTAGATCTTCACGAAGTAGGTGGATCTCCTTGCCCTTCCAAAAACTCATTGTTCAAACTCCACAATAGTGACGGAGGCTACAAGTGGACACCTAACATCTAGGAGGACACACTCTCCAAAAGGTATAGGTGGTGTTGTGATGATTGAACTCCTTGCTTTGTGCTTACAAAATGATCGTCTCCCCAACAAACTCAACTCTCTCCCCAGATTTGGCTTTATGGGGAAGATGATTTGGTGGGAAGCAACTTGGGAAGGCTAGAGATCAAAGATTATTGTGGTTGATGGAATGTTGGTCTCAACACATGAGTAGGTGGTTCTCTCTCAGACAATGGTAGTGGAAGGGTAGCCATGTTCTGATGGCTCTCTCACTGATGGAGAGGGAGGGTGGAGGGGTATATATAGCCTTACATAAAATCGAACGGTTACACACATTGGAGCACTCGGTCAGACCGAATAGTGACTCGGTGAGACCGATCCGTTCAATTTGACGTTAGGCTTTTGGTGGGACCGACATAGTGACGCCCCCGGCCCGACGTGCACTCAATCATACACGGCAAAAGGCACACGATCAAGCCTAAGTGACATCACGGGAAGATATCAACACAACTCTAAAAACATGAAATAAAGATAACAAGCTTTATATTACAAGCCAGGGGCCCTCGACGGGCTCGAAACATAAGCTTGCGACCAAGCTCAGCGGAAGCATCAGATATTCTGAGTCAGAATTGAAATAGGAAAGAAAAGGCCTTAGGAAGGCGCGGGGCAAAATAAACAAATACGATCGGAAAGGCGAAGGCCTCCTGCCTGGACCTCCGATCCTACTCCTGGTCGTCAGTCAATCGTAGTATATCCATCCTCTGGTAGTAGTAGACGATCGTCGGGGCATATGTTTCAGGGGGCTCGTCTCTGGTCACGTCAATGACCTACTATATGGGAGGAGAAAAAGGAAAACAAAGCAAAACGTGAGTAGTACTCAGAAAGTACATCAGCAAGCAAAGGATCGACACTACATATGAAAACATTATCAAGGGAGGCTGTAATGTGGACTGGGCGCAGACAATCGCCAGAATAGCGAGAAGAGGCCTTAGTCCATCGAAGCTAGGATCTTCGCGCGATCTTGCAGCAGTAGCTGGAGAGTTGCAAACCATAGCAGTAGAGAGATATTGGTCCTACCCGAGCACATTGCTCATCCTGAAAAATCCAGAGCCAGTACATTATCAACCGTAACCTGAAGGATACCTTCTCGACTCCTGCGAAAGCAATCCCAGAAGCCATAATAAACGGGTCTCATCACAGGATCCAGTTCTAATGTATCAATCTGATACAACTCGAGTTGTCCTTTACCGTAGGGGACCGGCTATGATAGAAGTGTCTCCCTGCAGGGTGCCACCAATTACCCAACACGCTCGATTAACTGCGGCGGACACCACTTTCCGGGTAATGCCCGGGCCTCGGCCAAACGACACATCGCAACCTACCTACCGTAGCAGAGAGGTCCACGGGTCTACATCCTAGACGCAAGGGTCTGGGCCATCGCCCTCGCCCTCCGGGTCGTGTACGTACATGGCCCAGATCAAGCACACCGATATGGCCCAATCACTCCATTGAGCCTGCTGAACTGGTAATCGATCTGACAGAGCTTTCGGCTGATGCATACGATGCAGAACGCCCATACTATGCCCACGTGATGGTTAGTGCTATCAGACCAGAGGTCTGCTCGGATCAAATATCCAAATCGTTAGGACTAGGGCTTGCGGTAACGAGCAGAGACTCACGAAAGATGTGACCCCGTCGCCCCGTCTCGAGGACTTGCGGCAAGGGCCAAGAATGCCCGGCCGCGCCTCGTATTCACCACTCGGGCACCACACTGGCAACCCGCCTTCACATCACACGCGGGTACCCCTCAGGGTCGACCCGCCTTTCCAAGTAACATTGTAAAGTCCAAGTATCCGTGTGTCCATAACATCAGGGAATCCGAGGTATCACCCTCATTGAATTCCCACTCGATGTATCCGTTAAGGTGAACTAGGAGGGATCACCCTCATTGGGTCCACACTTGAGGTGTTGTAGGACAGCGTCGTTATCGGAAGCGGTGAAGGAGGAATCACCCTCGATGACCACGACCGAATAGCTACTCTACAGAGTTAACATCAGAAGTGCTACAAGAGGTTTCACCCTCGGCACTCGATAGTAACGCTGCAGAGTCGTTACAACTAAGGGGGGGTGATGTGCGGTGTCGGGTCCTGGTCTTCAATCCCATTGATCGGGTCTTCTGACGATCCAGCGCGGCAGTCGGGATAAGTGGGGTCACTGATAGGTCTCTACCCAGCCTAGACTAAACAGTTTAGGATATGTAGGTAATTATCAACAGTAGGTTACAATGAACAGGCTATGCATCAGAATAGGTAAAGCAGCAGCAGCAGTAATTCTAATGCAAGCATGAGAAATTTAGAATGGGCGATATCGGTATGCTCAAGGGAGGGGCTTGCCTGGTTGCTCGGCGGCAAGGGCAAGGTCGTCTATGGTGTCTTCGGGATCCGGAGCTGCGTCGGTCTCGGGGACGACGTCAGGGTCGGGGGCTATCGAGAGAGAAGAGGGGGAGGAAACAGTATAAATCTATAGCAAACATGAGCATGACAAATACGATACACGGTGCTAGGGGTAGTCTAACGCAGCATCACACGTAACAGACGGAGCGGGAGAATATCTGACGATATTTCCCGGGTCTTTGGAATTATCGGACAGAGGATAAGAGGGGAACGGTTGCAAGTTCGGATAGTTAGAGACGCGTGACGGACGAACGGACCGCGTATTCAGATTCGTCTCGTCGTTCTGAGCAACTTTCATGTACAAAGTTTTTCGATCTGAGTTACGGATTATTTAATATGATTTTCTAAAGTTTTTATTAATTTCTGGAATTTAATTAATTATTTAAATTAACATTATCCGAAACAGTGTCTTGCTGACGTCAGCATGACGTCAGCATGACGTCAGGACCAGTGGGTCCCACCTGTCATAGGCTGTTAGGTTAATTAGTGATTAACTAATCAAATTACTGTTTAATTAACATTAACTACTTAATTAGATTAACCTAATCAGGATTAATTAACTTAATTAATTAACTAATTATTTATTTATTTTAATTATTTTTATTTTTATTATTATTATATTTTTTTTAATTCGTTCTTAGGGGCTGGGCCCCATCTGTCATTGGCACGGCCGGACATGTCCGGGTTGTGCCCGTTTGGGCACCGGACATGTCCGGTGCGCATACGGGCGCACGGGTGCGGCCAGCGGGTGAGGCGGAGACGGGCGCCGGCGTGAGCGGGGCCGCGCGCGGGCGGGAGGTGAGCGCGGGCGGGGCAGGGGCGGCCGGGCGCGGTGGCCTGTCGGACGGCGAGCGGCGGCGCGGTGGAGCCGGGGCAGCGCAGGCGCCTGTGCATGCGCGAGCAAGCGCGGGCGAGCGCGCACGCGCGGTGAGGCAGGGACGCGGGCGGAGCGTGACGAGGGCGATGCGGGCGCGGCGTCAGGGAGGGAGGAGAGGTGAGGGGCGCGGCTCACAGGGGGCCGGACGGGGATGATGGCGAGGCGAGGAAGCGACGGCGACGATGCGGCCGAGTCGGCGACGGCGTCGGGCAGCGGCGACGGGTGCGAGCGCGCGCTGAGGCGATTCGGGGAGGAGACGGGGAGGCAAGGTCCCGGCGACGGCGTCCGAGCGCGGGCGGCGAGGCGGAAGCGAGCGCGAGCAGCGGCGGGGAGCGCGGCGACGGGCGACGGGATCGGGGCGCCTCTGCCCCGGTCCGATCCAGGGGAGTGGGTCGAGTGGAGGAGGCGGTAGGAGAGGCGACAGGCGAGGCAGATCGGCGCGGGGAGGCGGTCGGGGACGGCCGGCGAGGTGGAGGGGCGACGTCGGGGACGGCTTCGGGCGACGGTGAGGTGGCGCCGGGCGCCGAGGGCGCGGTGAGGCGCGGGGCTGCGAGCGAGGCAAGGAGGAGGAGGCGGTCGGCGGCG
>CM022299.1:620062783-620121345 GCA_011799875.1 Thinopyrum elongatum
ACCTCACCCACACAGGACCGCTTCCATCGAGTCCCACGTCGTCATACATACGCCTCTTTGTATGGCCCACTATATGTAATTTTTGTCATATTTATTAAGTCACTATGAGTTCTTGTATGACCCTGCACATGTTGAGTTCCCATAGGATTTAGACGCAATTTACTCTAACCCTCCTCCCACCCATTGATGGCCTCTCTAGTACCACTGTGCCACTTTGCCGAGCTGATAATAAAACACCCCCGACCCTATAACCCTTACATCAAACATCCCAAACATACTATCATCATTATGTCATTCCATAGCTATTCCGAGATATTATTGCCATGCAACTTTTGACCATTTGACATTGATTATAGGACCATACCATCATTGTCTATTGCTTTGCGTGATATAGTTGACATAGGTATTTGTGAACCTGGCCACATGCATATTTTTATACCAGTCACCTCTAGATCATGCACATACCGTTACACGACCGAGGCATTCATATAGAGTCATATACTTGTTTCGTATCGAGTACGTTAATTCTTGAGTTGTAAGTAACTAAAAGTGTTGATTGGTCTTCATTATTAGAGCAGCATGTCCCATGTGAGGAAGAATGATGGAGGCTATGATTCCCCCACAAGTCGGGATTGAGGCTCTGGGACAAAAAAGAGAGCCTAAAAGCCTCAAAAGAAAAAAAAAAAGAAAAAATGAGAGAAAAAGAGAGAAGGGACAATGTTACTATCCTTTTTTCCACACTTGTTCTCAAAGTTAGCACCATGTTCTTTGAGTAGAGTCTCCATTTGTATGCACTACATATAACTAGTGGGAATTTTCATATATCAACTGGCTTGTATATTCCATGATGGCCTTCCTCAATGCCCTAGGTCTTCGTGACAAAGCTAGTTGGATCACACCACTTAGTTTCTTCTAAGGTTTCATACTTATAGCTCTAGTGCAACCCGTTTGCATAGCAATCCCTACTCACTTGCACTCGATATCAATTAACTGGGCATCTCCATAGCCCATGATTTTTGCTTCGTTATTGTGAACTTCTCTCTTTATGTCTTCGTCCTCACACCTCCACCATACCTATTCACACCCATAGTGCTATATCCATGGCTCACCCGCATCATCTGTATTGTGTGACAGTTCGAAAATCTTGAGAACAACTTAAAAGTATGAAACAATTTGCGTGGCTGTCCTCGCGTGGTTGCTGTGTCATGATATAAATACTTTGTGTGAAAAGATAGAGCATGACAAGACTATATGATTTTGTAGGATAACTTTCTTTAGCTGATGATTTGAGAAGGACATGATTGCTTTAACTAGTATGCTGAAGGTATATTGTGTTTTTATGTCAATATTCAACTTTTGTTATTTGAATCTTATGGATCGAACATTCAGGCCACAATAAGAAAAATTACATTGCTAAATATGTTATGGTAGCAATCTCATCAAACCAAATTCTGTTTTTTTCATTTACTGAAGCACCAAGTGTCCCTGTGAAAGCCAAGTGCCCCTGGGTGCATTTTGGTAACTTAATGTCAACATATCTCTTTGTTGGTACTAATATTTTCATTAGTATTATTTCAAAAGTTCAGCAAAGGCGTGGCATGGCACAAGAGTGTGGAACCCCTTCAAGATGCTAAGGAAAGAAGATTTTGGCCAAAGCTCAAGACTCTTTCATTTCTATTTCATTGATCCATCACATTGATCCATAGGAAAAGCCAATAACTATAAAAGGGGATAGGTGTTGCTTAATGGTCTATACTTGCTCAAAGTGGCTTTAGTGATATGCCCAAAGCCCTCAACACTTTCTCAATTCCAAATATGTCCAACAACCCAAAGTAAAACTCGGCCCCACCGAATTTATTCATCCGTGCAACCGAGTTCATTGACATAGCCACTGCAGAAACCCTAATCAGTTACGGTCGCTCACCGATGGGTATCCTCGGTTCACTGAGATGGGTTGCAAACCTCTCTGTTGCCTGTTGTAACTATTGTCGTCATCAACTCAAAATATAAAAGTCGGCCCCACCGAGTTTGCTTGACCCAACTCTCAGTTTGGCTATATTACTGAAAATCGGTCCTCTCACCGACCTTGTTGTGTAATCGGTCACACCGAGATGAGTTTTACCCTAACCCTAGCACATCCGTCCCATCGATTAATGATGTCCGTGTACACACCCCCAGTGGTTACACTACAGATAATCCCATTTTGATTATCCACGTCAGCATGATTAACAGTATTCCGATACATCATTAACATCATAATTGCATTTCAACTCCTAACTCAAATTCAAAATTTAAATGAAGTGAAATAAAGTTGTTCAAACTGGAAAAACTAAAATGTGCCTCATGTCAAATATTCCCATAGCATTATAAAAGATTGCAACATTGTTGGAATTGTAAAAGGACTCGAACAAAGGAACATCAGCAAACATGCACTATTCAATCCTTTTTCAATTTAAATAAAATCAAAAAAAGATGGACCCCAAACCAATTTCTAGCAGTGACAATAATCACTTGTAAATAATGGAGAACAAGTCTCGTAATTTTACACATACAAAGTCGTCATTTGGAATAAAAATAAAAGAGAAACACAGATAAGGAAAATAAATAAAAAAAAGGAGGGAAAATCCCCCCCCCCCCCTCGACCAACTGGGTCGTGGCCCAGCGTGGCCACCAGGCACACACCCAGGCTCCGGCCATCCCCCCCTTGGACGCCCCACCCACGTCTCCCTTATCACAACCCTCCCCCCACCGAAACCCTAATCCCCCCCCTCGCTCCTCTCGCCCCCCCCGATCCCCGATCCATGAAATTCCTGGATACGGGATCGACCCGTCGCCCGCACTCGCCTCGCGCCCGTGCGCCAGGCACGACGCCATTCGCCGCCCTGTCCTGCGCACCGCCCCGACCGCCTCCTCCTCCTTGCCTCCTCGCCAGCCCCCGCTCACCACGCCCTCGGCGCCCGGCGCCACCTCACCGTCGTCCCGATAGCGATCCCTCGACGTCGAGCCCTCCCACCTCGCCGGCCGTCCCCCGACCGCCTCCCCCGCAGATTCTGCCTCGCCTGTCGCTCTACCTAGTACCACCTCCTCCATCGACCTACTTCCCACTGGATCGGGACCGGGGCAGTAGGCGCCCCGATCCCGTCGCCCGTCGCCGCGCTCCCCCCCGCTGTCTATTCATCCGGGTAGCACCAAGATGTATCGTGATTCCCCTCCCGTCAAAGGTACTGGTGGTCCAGAATGAAAGCAAGACATTGCTCGTTATGTTGCTGAGGTGATGTGTGTCGTCGCGTTAAAGCAGAAACATCAGAAGCCTGCTGGAATTCTGCAACCGTTACCTATTCCTTTATGGAAATGGGATAGGTTCAGATGGATTCATTACAGGGACTTCCCAGGTCACAGAAGGGTCACGATGCTATTCTTGTCGTTGTCGACCAACCTCCAAAGTTGCACACTTTCTGCTGTCAAGGAGACGATCACTGCTAGTCAGTTAGCAGAATATTCTCCAGAATTGTTTCACTCCACGGTATTCCGAAAGAGATCAGTTCAGACCGTGGCAGATATTCACTGGTCATTTCTGGGGAAAGTTTCCAAAAGGCTATGGGAACTCATATTCCTGGAGTTCAGCTATCATCCTCAATCCCATAGGCAAGTTGAACGAGTTAATCAAGTGCTTGAAGACATGCTGCGAGCTTGTGTATATCGTTTGGCAGAAGTGGGAAGAATCTTTCCATATGCCGAGTTCTCTTATAACAACGCTATCAAGCCAGTCTGAAAATGGCCCCCTTTGAAGTTCTCTATGGACGTAAGTGTGCGAACCCCTCGAATTGGTCAGAAACTGGGGAACGACCGCTCGTGGGTCCAGATATTATTCAACAAGCCGAAGAACAAGTTAGTATGTCGGGAAAATCTCAAGGTGGTCAGGACCGCCAGAAGAGCAACTATGATCGCAAACGATGGGGTTGGACTTATCAACCTGGTGATCAAGCTTATTTCGTGTCACCCTATGAAGGGCACTCACCGTTTTGGAATCAAGGGCAAGCTAGCTCCCGCGTCAATTGGTCCTTTCCGCATTGTTGCAAGACGTGGCTAAGTGGGAGTATAAATTGGAGTCTGCGCCGCAATTCTCTTATATCCACGATGTCTTCCATGTTCGACAATTCGTAAATGTTCAAGGAATCTCCGCACCGAGCTGTGGATCACGAGATGCTCGGAATTGCATGATGATTTTCATATAAGGAACAATCCGATCCGCATTCTCGATGAATCTGAACGTCGAACCCGTCAGAAGGTTACCCAAGTTCCTCAAAGTGCAGTGGTCAAATCAACTGAATGATGAAGCCACTTGGGAACGCGGAGGATATCTTCGTGCGGAATACCCGAACTTTTTCTTCTACTTTCTAATTCTCGGGACGAGAATCTTGTTAGTAGAGGAGATTTAACACCCCCAGTGGTTAACTACAGTAATCCCATTTTGATTAGCCACGTCAGCATGATTAACAGTGCCGATCATCATTAACATCATATGATTTCAAACTCCTAACCTCAAATCGCAATGTAAATGAAAGTGGAAAATAAAAGTTGTTCAAACTGGAAAACTAAAAGTGCCTCATGTTGCAAATTATCCCATAGCATTTATAAAAATGATTGCAACATTTGTTGGAATTGTAAAAGGACTCGAAACAAAAACAAGAAACAGAGCACATAGCTATTCAATCCTTTTCAATTTAAATAAATCCAAACAAAAAGATATGGAACCCAAACCAATTTCTAGCAGTGACAGATAATGCACTGTAAATAATGGAGCAAGTCTCGTATTTTACAAAAGTCCTTTGGAATAAAAATAAAAAAAGAGAAAACAGAAAAGGAAAATAAATAAAAAAAAAGGGGGGAATCCCCCCCCCTCGGACAACTGGGCCGTGGCACCAGCTGGCCACCAGGCCACCACCAGGCCGGCCCATCCCCCTGGCCGGGCCCACCCCACTCTCCCTAACCCCCTCCCACCGAAACCCTAATCCACCCCCCGCTCTTCCCCCCCCCCCCCGATCCCCGATCCAGAAATTTCTGGATACGGGATCGAACCCGTCGCCCGCGCCGCCTCGGCGCCGTCGCCGGCCGGCCTTCTCCGACGGCCAATCGACGCGCACTGTACTGACCCGCGCCGGCCTGGGGTGGCCTGGGTGGCCAGATGAGGGGGGGGGGGGGCACGGCCCCGTTGGTCGAGGGGGGGGGGATTTCCCCCTTTTTTTTTATTTATTTCCTTTTCTGTTTCTCTTTTATGTGTATTCCAAGGACTTTTGCTA
Organism: Thinopyrum elongatum; assembly: GCA_011799875.1. Taxonomy (NCBI): domain Eukaryota; kingdom Viridiplantae; phylum Streptophyta; class Magnoliopsida; order Poales; family Poaceae; genus Thinopyrum; species Thinopyrum elongatum. The sequence continues at coordinate 620,068,084 of CM022299.1, forward strand.
TACAAAGACGGACGTGCTCCATTATTTACCGTGCATATATTTATGTCACTGATAGAAATTGGTTTGGGGGCGTCATATCTTTTTGTCTGGGATTTTCTTTAAATTGAAAAGGATTGAATTAGTGCTTGTGCTGCTGTCCCCCACCTTTTTGGATTGTTCGAGCCTTTTACCAATTCCAATAAAGTTGGATCATTTTCTAATGGTGCTATGCGAATATTTGCCATGGAACCATTTTTATCTGACAGTTTAGTTTTCATGTTGTACAACTTTTATATTTCACATTCATTTTTAAATTGGAATGGACTTAGGAGTGAAAATGACAATATGATTGTTAAAGATGACTACGGCAGGTTAACTCATGATGAGTGGCATAATCAAAGTGTGGATACTGTAGTAACCTACTGGGGGGTTAAAATCTCCTTACTAACAAGAATTCTCGTCACGAGATTAAGAAGTAGAAGGAAAAAGTTCGGGGTTATTCCACGAAGAATATCCTCGCGTCTCCAAAGTGGCTTTCATTCTTCAGTATGATGTTAGACCACTCACTGTGAGGAAACTGGTAACTTCTGACGGGTTCGACGTTACATGCATCAGAAGAATGCGGTCGGATGTCATAATGAAGAAATCATCATGCAATTCGAGCCACTCGTGATCCACAGGCGCTTGGTGCGGAGATTCCTTATGAAAGCATTTACGAGTTGCGACCACATGGAAGACGTCTTGGATATAAAGAGAGATGCAGGCGGGCAATTCTCAAATTATCGCCACTTACCACGCTAGCAATTACATGCGGAAAAGGACCAATGTTAGCGCGGAGCTAGCTTGACCCTTGATTCCAAAACGGTGAGGCCCTTCATCGGTGGTGACCGCAAGAATAGCCGACACCAGGTTGATAAGTTTTGTCCCCAAAAACCCCATCGTTTTGGATCATAGTTGCATATTCTGGCCGGTCCTGGAGCCCTTGAGATTTTCCTGGACGACACTGGACTGTTTCTCTCGGCTTTGTTGAATAATATCTGGACCCACGAGCGTCGTCCCCAGGTTTCTGACCAATTCAGAGGTTGGTTCGACACTTACAGTCCATAGAGAACTTCAAAGGGGCCATGTTCAGACTGGTCTGACTAGCTGTGTTATAAGAGAACTCGGGTCATTATGGAAGGAGATTCCTTCCCACTTCTTGCCAACGATTATAAACACAGCTGCAAAGGCATGTTTCAAGACTTGATAACTCGTTCAAACTTGGCCTTGGGATGAGGGATGATAAGCTGAACTCCAGGAGGTAATATGAGTTCCCATACTTTGTGGAAACTTTACCAGAAATGACCAGTGAATATGCTGCCACGGTTTTGACACTGATCTCTTTCGGAAATACCGTTGGAGTGAAAACAATTCTGGAGATATATACTCTGCTGAACTGATAGCAGTGATCGTCTCCTTGACAAGGGCGAAGAAAGTGTGCAAATCTTGGAGAGTGTGGTCGACAACGACGAGAAAGCATCGGGACCTTCTGTGGACTGGGAAGTCCGGTGATGTAACGAGAACATTCCTGAACTCTAGTCCCATCTCATAAAGGAATAGGTAAGGGTTTTTGCAGATTCCAGCAGGGCTTCTGATGTTCTGCTTAACGCGACGACACCAACATCACATATCAGGCAAACATATAACGAGCAATGTCTGGTTCATTCTAGACCACCTTACCTTTGCACGGAGATATCCGATACATCGTGTGCTACCCGGAAGAAATAGACGGGGGTTATTCATGTGCCTCCGTCATGCTTGGTCATACATAGCTCGAGCGAGGTAGACATGCGGTCTTGAAATACAAGGTTCCATCTTAAGACAGCGAAGAAAAGTCCATGTACTTCAAGTGTCGAAGGTCTTTCTCATCAGATCAATTAGATCTATAGCTTGGCATTCTTAAACCAGCTTTTCAAGTCGGTTCAACAACCAAGGTTTTTAGGTATCTTGGGGAAACTATCTCGAGATTTAGCTTTCGAAGCTTCTTCATACAGAAGTTTTGTGTGTGTAGCTGAACCTCAAGTCTCGCAGCAATAGGATTGCGGCTCAACGCATCAGCCATTATATTAGCTTTGCCAGGGGTCTAAGAAATACCCAAGGTCATTAGTCCGGCAATGGTCTCCAGTCCATCTTTTGCATGACGGAGTTAGAGAAGGCTGCCGATGAACAAGTACTTTCAAACTTGTATGTCCGTGGATTCTGAAGCGATTCACGAGAGTGAGTAAGTCAGCCATAACTGCATGCATAGATGGAACAAAAAGCAGCTTAGTTCTAGAATCATTGACCGGATAATTCCTTCAATGGCGGCGCAACTGACGAGAGCTCCCTAAGCAATCACTTACGCTCTTGCATTAGGACACAGCCTAATCCTTCACGGAAGGATGCAGTCACAATAAATCACAAAGTCTTTGCGGGTATCTGGGGAGATAGTATGCGGGTTGGGAACGATTGACATCTTGCCCCAGTGGAGAAAGGAATGTACTCATGGATGATCCCTGCTCGAACAGCTTGGTTAGCTGGCGTCGCAGGGTGTGGGAAACAAACGACCATCTGTAAACGAGGAATAATGGGAAAATAATGATTGTCAAAAGACAAGGAGAGTATAAACGATCTCGGAGGAGAAAGGTAGACAAAACAATGGAAAGGAAAATGATATCAGCGACTAATTCAGATCAATGTCAGGGAAACGCACACAGATATCCAGCTCTCGGGTGGACCGAATTAGAGGATCCTAGTTGTCCACGGCGTAGTAAACTTTAGTTAACCCGAAAGGAAGAGGAGGTCAGAGTCCCCAGAGTTAAAAGATGAGGAATAAAAGATCATAATATCCCACAATTGGCGACGTGGGCCGTAAGCCCACACAGCCAAGTTAGTTAAAACAGTTTTTCTGGTTTCTCGATCAAACTCGCAAGGAGTGTGAAAGGGCGGTTCTACAGGTCAGTCGGCCTGATACCAAATTGGACGCCCCCGGGCACGATCGTGCACTAATCATACACGCAAAATGCACACGTCAAGCTAAGTGACTACGGACGGGAAGATATTCACAACACAACTCTAAAAACATAACATAAAGTCATACAAGAACTTTATATTACAAGCCAGGGGCCTCTCACGGGCTCGAATACAAAGCTGCGAACAAGCGTCAGCGGGAACGCCAATATCTGAGTACAGATATTGAAAATAGAAACAGAAAAGGCTGTTAGGAAGGCGGGGGCCAAAATTAAAACATACGATCGAAAGGGCGAAGGCCCTCCTGCCTGGGACCCTCCGATCCTACTCCTGGTCGTCGTCAACTCGTAGTAGTATCCATCCTCTGGTAGTAGTAGTACGACGTCGGGGCACATATGTCTAGGGGCTCCGTTCTCTGGTAACGCATGACCCACTATATGGGGGGAGAAAAAGGAAAACAAAAGCAACCGTGAGTACTCAGAAGTACTCAGAAGCAAGGATCTAACTACATATGACAACATTATTCAAGGGGAGGCTGTTTTTTTTATATGTGGACATGGGCTGCAGAAATGCCAGAATATAGAGAGAAGGCTATCCATCGAATGGACTAGATCTTCAGCGCGGTTCTTCAGCGAGCAGTAGAAGAGAGTATGACCCCCAATCGCCTATATATGTAGCAAGTAGATAATATGTTAACACTACACCCAGAGATTCAGTTCTCGACCTCCCTTTTGCGGAAGAAAGCAATCCCAGAGCCTCATACAAGGTCCTATATTCAGACCTATCAACAGAAGGTCTCATCACAGGATCCAGTTCTAAATTGTATATCAATCAGGAACAACACTCAGAGTGTTCTTACCGTAGGATCCGGATATCGATTAGAAGTGTTCTCCCTAGCAGGGTGCACCAATCTTCCCAACACGCTCGATTAACTTACGGCCGGACACACTTTCCTGGGTCAGCCGGCACATCGGCCAAACGACACATCCGCGCAACCCGAACCCTAAGCTCAGCATGAGAGGTCCTCCGCGGCTATCATCCTCAGGTCATGGGTCTTGCGCATCGCCCTGCGCACTCCGGGTGTAGGGTATGGCTCCGGACAAGTACACCCATCCTGGAGGTTTTTTTTAACTGGCGCCGAATCCTCCGATGCACGACTGCTGAAACTGGACGTCTGACAGAGCTCTTCGGCTGATGCATACGATGAAGAACGCCCATACCTATGCCCACGTGAGGGTTAGTGCATTCAGACCAGAGGCCTGCTCGGATCAAATATCCAAATCGCTAGTGGACAGGCTTGCGGGTACGAGCAGATGACTCACGAAAAGATGGGACCCCGTCGGCCCCGTCTCAGAGGGACTTGCGGCCCAAGGGGTCAAGAATGCACCGGCCCGCCTCGTATTCACCCACTCGGGCACCACACGGCAACCCGCACCTTCCACATCACACGCGGGTACCCCTCAGGGTCGACCCGCCTTTCCAGATAACATTGTAAAGTCAAGTATGGTGTTGTCCATAACCATCAAGGAATCCGAGGGTATCACCCTCATTGAATTCCACTCGTGTATCCTCAAGGGGAACTAGGAGGAATCACCCTCACGGGTCCAACACTTGAGTGTTGTAGACACGGTGTTATCGGAAAGGCGGTGAAGGAGGAATCACTCCTCGATGGACCAGACCGAATACGTACTCTAAGAGTTAGACATCAGAAGGCTACAAAGAGGTTTCAACCGGCACCTGGCACTCGATAGTTAACGCTGCAGTGTCGTTTAGAACTAAGGGGGGTGAGGTGTGTGCGGTTGTCGGGTTCCTGGTCTTCAAATCCGTTGATCGGCTCTTTGACGATCCAGCGCGGGCAGTCGGGATAAGTGGGGGCACTGATAGGTCTCTACACCAGCCTAGACTAAACAGTTTAGGATAGTGTAGGGTAATTATAACAGTAGGTTACAATGAAAGGCTATGCATCAGAAAGGTAAAGCAGCAGCTATATAGTAAACAGTAATTCTAATGCAAGCATGAGAAATTTAGAAGGCGATTATCGGTTATGCCTCAAGGGAGGGGCTTGCCTGGTTGGCTCGGCGGCAGGGCAAGGTGTACTATGTTGTCTTCGGGATCTCGGGGGCCGTCGGTCTCGGGGACGACGTCAGGGTCGGGGCTATCGGAGGAGAGAAAGAGAGGGGCGGAGGAAACAGTAATAAATATATAGCAAAATGAGACATGACAGAATACGATACACGGTTGCTAGAGGGTATAGTACTAACGCAGCAGCATCAACGAACAGACAGGAGTTATGGTGGAGAATATCGAGACGATGATTTCCGGGTCTTTTTTGGAATTATCGGGAAGAGGATGATAAGAGGGGAACGGTTGCAAGGTTAGGATAGTTAGGAGAACCGTGACGGGAACGGAACTGGTGAACCGGCTATTCAGATTCGTCTCGTCGTCTGAGCAACTTTCATGTACAAAGTTTTTCATTGGGACGTACGGATATTTTATATGATGTTTCTAAAGTTTTATTAATTTCTGGAATTTAGATTACATTATTTAAATTAAAACATTATCCGAAACAGGGTACGTGCATGACGTCAAGCATGACGCGGACCAGTGGGTCCCACCTGTCATAGGCGGTTAGGTTAATTAGTGATTTAACTAATCAAATTTCCGGTTGAATATAACTAACTATCTTAAATGATTAACCTAATCAGGATTTAATTAATTCAACAATTAATTAATATTAATTATTTTAATCTTTTATTTTTATCTATTATATTCTTTTTTAATTCGTTTCTTAGGCTGGGCCCCATCTGTCATGGCCACGGCGGAACATGTCCGGGTGTGGGCCCGTTTGGGCACCGGACATGTCCGGTGCGCAGACGGGAGACCGGGTGAGGAAGAGGTGGTTGAGCGAGGAGAAGGGTTGACGAACGGCCATCGTGAGAGGGGCCGCGACAGCGGGAGGGAGGAGATGAAGCGGGGGGGAGGGCAGGGCGGCAGGGAGACGGGGGGACAGGCGGAAGCGCGAAGAGGCGGCGCGGTGGAGCCGGGGAAAGAGCAGGCGACTGTGCTCATGCGCGAGAAAGCGCGGTGCGAGCGAGCACGCGCGGTGAGGGCAGGACGCGCGGCGGAGCGTGAAGAGGCGATGAGGGGCGCGGCGTCAGGGAGGGAGGAGAGGTGAGGGGCGCGGCTCACCGGGGGGCGGACGGGGATGATGGAGAGGAGAGGAAGCCGACGGCGACGAGTTGCGGCCGAGTCGGCGACGGGCGTCGGGCAGCGGCGAGGGGTTGCGAGCGCTGATGAGGCGATGCGGGGAGGAGACGGGGAGGAGACTCTGCCTGCGAGGTCAAGCGCAGGACGGCGTCGATAGCGCGGGCGGCGGCACGACGGCGGAAGCGAGCTGGCGAGCAGCGGCGGGGGAGCGCGGCGCGAGGAGGGCGACGGGCGGACGGGAGCGGTGCGCCTCTGCCCGGTCCGATCCAGGGAGGTGGGTCGAGTGAGGAGCGGTAGGAGAGGTAGGAGGAGAGGCGACAGGCGAGGCAAGATCGGCGCGGGGGAGGCGGTGGGGACGGCTTCGGGCGACGTGAGGTAGCGCCGGGCGCCGAGGGCGCGGTTGAGGCGCGGGGCTGCGAGCGAGCAAGAGGAGAGGCGCGTGGCGCGGGGCAGGAAGGGACGGCGATGGCGTCGGAGAAGGCCGGACCGGACAGACGGGCTCAGAAGGCGGCGAGGGCGAACGGGGTTCGATCCCGATCCAGAATTCTGGATCGGGGATCGGGGGGGGGGGGGAGAGGAGCGAGGGGGGGATTAGGGGTTTCGGTGGGGAGGGGTTTAAGGGAGAGTTGGGGGTGGGCGCCAGGGGGGGATGGGCGGCCTGGGTGGTGGCTGGTGGCCAGCTGGGCCACGGCCCAGTGTCCGAGGGGGGGGGGGGGATTTCCCCTTTTTTTATTTATTTATTTCCTTTTCGGTTTTCTCTTTTATTTTGATTGCCCAAAGGACTTTTTGTTAAAATCGAGGACTTGCTCCATTATTTACAGTTGCATTATCTGTCACGCTAGGAAATTGGTTTGGGGTCATATCTTTTGTTTGGATTTATTTTTAAATTGAAAAAAGGATTGAATAGTGCTATGTTGCTGCTGTTCCTTGTTGTTCGAGTCCTTTTTACCAATTCCCACAAATGTTTGCAATATTTTTATAAATGCTATGGAATATTTGCAACATGCGGGCACATAGTTTTTCCAGTTTGCAACAACTGTTATTTTCCACTTTCATTTAATTGCGAATTTGGGTTAGGAGTAAGTTGAAATGCAATATGCTGTATGATGATGGCACTGTTAATCATGCTGAGTGCTAATCAAAATGGGATTACTGTAGTAACCACTGGGGGTGTTACAAAATCGCCTTACTAACAAGCATTCTCGTCCCGAGAATTAGAAGTAGAAGGAAAAAGTTCGGGTTATTCGCACGAAGATTATCCTCGCGTTTCCCAAGTGGGCTTATATTCAGTATGATTTGCCACTGCACTTGAGGAACTTGGTAACCTTCTGACGGGTTCGACGTTCAGATTAATCGAGAAGCGGATGGATTGTTCCTAAGAAAAAATCATCTTGCAATTCGAGATCTCGTGATGCCACAGCTCGGTGCGGGAGATCTTGAAACATTTACGAGTTGACCGGACACAGGAAGACATCGGGAGATAAGAGAAATTGCGGCGGCAAACTCCAATTTTACGCCACTTACCACGTCTTGCAACAATGCGAGAAAGGACCAATGTAGAGCGGAGATAGCTTGCCCTGATTTCCAAAACGGTGAGTGCCCCTTCTAGGGTGACACGAAGATAAGGCTTGATCACCAGGTTGATAAGTCAAACCCCAGCGTTTGCGATCATAGTTGCTCTTCTGGCGGGAGACACCTTTGAGATTTCCCGGACAATAGAACGTGTTCTTCGGCTTGTTGAATAATATCTGGACCCACGAGCGGTCGTTCCCCAGTTTCTGACAATTCAGAGGGGTGGTTCGACACTTACGTCCATAGAGAACTTCAAAGGGGGCCATTTTCAGACTGGTTGATAGCTGTTGTTATAAGAGATCGGCGCATATGGAGAGATTCTTCCCACTTGGCCAAAAAGATTTATAACACAAGATCGCAGCATGGTATTCAAGCAATTGATTAAAACTCGTTAAACTGGCCTGGGATTGAGGATGATAAGCTGACCTCCAGTATATGAGGTCCCATAGCCTTTTGGAAACTTTCCCAGAAAGACCAGTGTATGCTGCCAACGGTCTGAACGGATCTCTTAGGACTACGTGGAGTGAAACAATTTTGGAGATATGAACTCTGCTAACTGACTAGCAGTGATGTCTCTTTCCTTGACAGGCAGAAGAAGGGTTGCAACTTTGCGAGAGTTGGGCGACAACGACAAGAATAGCATCGTGACCCTTCGGTGACCTGGGAAGTCCTTGTAATGAAATCCATTGAAACTTATCCCATTTCATAAAGGACTAGGTAACGGTTGCAGAAATCCGGCAGGCTTCTGATGTTAATGCTTAACGACGACGACACACATCACCTCAGCAACCATTAACGAGCAATGTCTTGCTTCATTCTGGACCCACCAGCCTTTGACGGGGAGACACGATAATCTTGCGTTCTACCCGGGATGATAGACAGCGGGGGGGAGCGCGGCGACGGGCGACGGATCGGGGCGCCTATGCCCGGTCCCAGATCCAGGGGAAGTAGGGTCGAGTGGGGAAGGTGGGTACTAGGAGAGGCGACAGGCGAGGCAGAATCTGCGAGGGGAGGCGTCGGGGGACGGCCGGCGAGGTGGGGGGCCGACGTCGAGGGATCGGCTGAGGGAGACGGTGAGGTGGCGCCGGGCGCCGAGGGCGTGGTGAGGCGAGGGGTCTGCTGGAGAGGCAAGGAGGAGGAGGCGGTCAAGGGGCGGGGCAGCAGGACGCGAGGCGCGGCGAAGGGCCGGCCGGCGACGGGCGCAGAGGCGAGGTGCGGGCGACGGGGTCGATCCCGATCCAGGAATTTCGATGGATCGGGGATCGGGGGGGGCGAGAGGAGCGAGGGGGGGGATTAGGGTTTCGCGTGGGGGGGGGTTTTGTGAATAAGGAGAGTGGGGGTGGGGCGGCAAGGGGGGATGGCCGGACTGGGTGTGGCCTGGTGGCCAGCTGGGCCACGGACCCAGTTGGTCGAGGGGGGGGGGGGGATTTTCCCCTTTTTTTTATTTATTTCCTTCTGTTTTCTCTTTTATTTTTATTCCAAATGACACTTTGTATGTGTAAAATTACGAGACTTGCTTCCCTTATTTACAAGTTGATTATCTGTCACTGCTAGAAATTGGTTTGGGGTACATCTCTTTTTGTTTGGATTTTATTTAAATTGAAAAAGGATTGAATAGTGCATGTGCTGATGTCCTTTGTTCGAGTCCTTTTACCAATTCCAACAAATGTTGCAATCATTTTTTATAAATGCTATGGGAATATTTGAACATGAGGCACATTTTTAGTTCCAGTTTGAACAACTTTTATTTCATTTCATTTAAAATTTTGAAATTGAGGTTAGGAGTTGAAATGCAATATGATGTTAATGATGATCGGCAATGTTATTGTTAATCATGCTGACGTGGATAATCAAAATGGGAATTATACTGTAGTGAACCACTGGGGGTTGTTACACGGGACATCATGAATTCGATGGGACGTGGTGTGCTAGGGTTAGGGTACAAACTTCATCTCGGTGTTGACCGATTACACAAAAGGCGGTTGATGAGGGACGATTTTCAGTAATAAGCCAAACTGAGAGTTGGTCAAGCAAATCGGTGGGCCGACTTTTATATTTTGAGTTGATGAGACGACATAGACAACAGGCAAACAGAGAGTTTGCAAGCCCCATCTCAGTGAACCGAGGATTGACCCATCGGTGAGGACCAGAACTGATTGGGTTTTGCAGTGGCTATGTCAATGAACTCGGTGCACGGATGAATAAATCGGTGGGGCCGAGTTTGAATTTGGGTTTTGGACATATTGGAATTGAGAAAGTGGTTGAGGGGCTTTGGGCATATCCCACTAAGCACTTTGAGCAAGTATAGGACCATTAAGCAACACCTATCCCCTTTATAGTTATTGGATTTTCCTATGGATCAATGTGATTTGGATCAATGAAATAGAAATGAAAGAGTCTGAGCTTTGGCCAATCTTCTGTCCTTAGCTGCTTGAAGGGGTTCCACACCTCTTGTCCATGCCACGCCTTTGCTGAAACTTTTGAAATATACTAGATGAAAATATTAGACTACAACAAGAGATATGTTGACATTAAGTTACAAAATGCACCCAGGGAGCACTGGGCTTTCACAGGGACACTTGTTGCTTTCAGTATAATGATTAAAAAAAAAGAATTTGGATTTGTGAATTGCTAACCATAACATATTTAGGCAATGTTAATTTTTTCCTTATGTGGCCTGAATGTTCAGATCCATTAAGATTCAAAACAAAAAAGTTTAATATTGACATAAAAAACAATAATACCTTCAGCATACATAGTTAAAGCAATAATGTCTTCTCAAATCTCAGAGCTAAAGAGAAAGTTATCCTACAAATCATATAGTCTTGTCATGCTCGATCTTTCTCACACAAAGTATTTATTCATGACACACACCACGCGAGGACAAGCCAAGCAAATTGTTTCTACTTTTAATGTTCTCAAGATTTTCGACTGTCACACAATACATGAGTGATGCGGGTGAGCCATGGAATAGCACTATGGGTGTGGAATAGAGTATGGGGAGGTTGTCGAGGAGAAGACAAAAAAGGAGAAAGTTCACAATAAACGAAGCAAAAATCAGGGGCTATGGAGATGCCCAGTAATTGATATCGAGGCAAGTGAGTAGGGATTGTATGCAAACGGGTTGCACTAGAGCTATAAGGTATGAAAGCTTAGAAAGAAACTAGTGGGTGTGATCCAACTAGTGCTCACGAAGACCTTAGGGCAATTGAGGAAGGCCTATGCATGGAATATACAAGCCAAGTTATATAGAAAAATTCCCACTAGTATATGTAAGTGCTACAAGGAGAATCTTATCAGGAAGAACATGGTGCTACTTTGAAGAACAGTGTGGAAAAAAGGATAGTAACATTGTCCCTTCTCTCTTTTCTCTCAGTTTTTTCTTTTTTTTCTTTTGAGGCTTTTAGGCTCTCTTTTTTGTCAGAGCCTCATCCCGACTTGTGGGGGAATCATAGGCCTCATCATTCTTTCCTCAAATGGGACATGCTCTTCTAATAATGAAGACCAACAACACTTTTAGTTACTTACAACTCAAGAATTAGACTCGATACTAGAACAAAGATATGACTCGATATGAATGCCTCGGTCGTGTAACGGGATGTGCATGATTCTAGAGGGAAATGTATAAAAATCTGAATGTGGCCAGGCAACAAATTACGCTGTCAATAAGATCACGCAAAGCAATAGACAATGTGGTATGGTCATACTAAAACGAAATGGTCAAATTCAAAAGTTGCATGGGCAATATATCTCGAATAGCTATGGAAATGGACATAATAGAAGGTTGGTGGATGTTTTGAGTAAGGTATATTGGGGGTTTTTAATGCATCGGCGAAAGTTGCACGGTATAGAGAGGCAGCAATGGTGGAAGGGTAGAGTGCGTATAATCCATGGACTAAACTATTAGTCATAAAGGGAAATCATATTACTTATTGCAAAATTTATTAGCCATCAAAGCAAAGTACTAATACGCATGCCTCCTAGGGGATATATTGGTAGGAAAAGACCATCGGTCCCCGACCGCCACTCATAAGGGAAAAACATTTCAAAATAAATCATCTCCAACTTAATCACATAACGATAGACCATACGTGCATGGCTTCGAGAATCACAAACCTTACACATTATTTTACAATCCACAATTATCCACTAGCATGACTTAATATCCCCATCTTTATTATCTCAAAAACAAATGCAAGGAGAATCAATTCTCATATATTCATGCTCTTTATGAAATTTTATATATCCCTCTTGGATACCCATCAATTAGGAACAAATCATAAAACCTAAGGAAAATTTGCCATACTATTTTCAAGGACTCTCAAAATAATATAAGTTGAAGCATGAGAGTTCATCAATTTCACAAAATAAAACCACCGCCGTGCTCTAAAAAGATATAACGTGAGCACAGAGGCACCTACCTAGCTCAAAAAATATAAGTGAAGACATAGAGTTTCTTTAATAAATTCAAGATTTAATGTGTGTCCCTACAAAAGGTGTGTCACAGGCAAGGATTATTGTCGAAAAATAAATGGCAAATACTTCATATATACAAGACGCTCCAAGCAAAAAACACAATCGTGTGGTGAAATAAAAATATAGCTCAAGTAATTTTACCGTGGATTGAAGACAAAAGAGGGGATGTACATCAGGGACATCCCCAGCTTAGATGCGTGTTTGTCCTTGATATTACCTTGGGTGCCTTGGGCTCCCCCAAAGCTTAGGCTTACCACTCCTATTCGTGGTGACAAAACTTTACCCAAAACTTGAAAACTCACAACACAAAACTCACAGGAAACCTTGTAAGATCGTTAGTATAATAAAAGCAAGTCACCCACTTACGGTACTATTGAAACTCTCCAATTTTATATTGAGTGTAATATATACTGTATTTAATCTCCATGGTTCATACCCCCCGTGACTACCCATAGATTCATCAACAATAAGCAAAAAACACAATGAAAACAGAATCTGTCAGAAAACAGAACAGTCTGTAGTAATATGGGAAACTATCCGTACTTAGGTAATCCAAAAAATTCTGAAACATGGAAAAAACTAGGCAATGTGTAATCAATTCTGTGTACAACATTCAGATCAACAATCATGCTTCAGTGATTTTTTTAAATTCTGGAATTAGAGCACAAAGGTTTTGTTTTTCAGCAAGATCAAATCAAATATAACAATAGATATCCCAAAGGTCTTACTTGGACTCAAAAACTAACTAAAACACTTTTAAACACAATTAATACCGGAAGTAGAAGTAATATGGGTATTATCATAAAAACAGGACAATAAAAATATGGGTTGTCTCCCAACAAGCGGCTTTTTCTTTTAAAAGCCTTTTAGCTAGGAGTTGATAATTTAATTTTAATGATGCTCACATGAAAGACAACAAATTAAAGCACAAAGAGAGCATCATATTAAGGCCAATGTGAAAACAAACAAGTGTAAGTCTAACATTACTTCCTATGCATGACATCTTATAGGTAAAAGATTATCAGACAAGCAACAACTTGCATATGCAGGAAGACGAAAGAAACAATAGCAAATCTCACATAACGAGAGGTAATTTAGTACACAAAACACATTTCTACACCATATTTTCCTCTCTCATAATACTACATGTAGGATCATAATCAAATGTCACTAATTATAGCTTATCAATAACATAGTCTCTACATGATCCACATGCATGCAAGTTGGACACTCTTCCAAAATAGTGGATTATCATCAAAAAAAAGTCATGGCCTCTCAAGCCCACTTTATAAACAAAAATCATAAGATAGATCAGTCTCCAAAGTAGTGGGATTAGTTTTAATAAAGTTGACGATCTTACAAACCCACTTTCATATTATCACAAAAGATTATTCAGGAGGCTTAAATCAAAATTTCAGATCATAAGAAGCATGATCACCACCAATCATGATCATTACCAATAAGTAGGGGACGTTTGAAAATTAGCATCCCCAAGCTTGGGGTTTTGCATATCATTAACACATGGACATTAATAGAATTTATAATAACATCATTGCAATCATGTTTTCATAAAGGAGCTATCAGAATCACTTCATCAATTTCTTCTGTTTTTAACACATTAATCACAATTTTCAGATTCAGAGTTTCAAGCAAAACTAATGAAGATTAATCTTAGTAAACTCCATTCACTAGCACTTGGTTCACCATAGTTGGATCTTTTAAAATATTAAGCAATGTTGATGGAGGATCCATAAACCTTTTGTTTTCTGATTTCAATAAAAAAACACAATTATACCAGAGAAACACCGCAAACAAAACCCAAGTAGACATAAAGGCAAATGAAAAGGCAGGAAAAACGGCGAATAAAAACAGGCAAATATTTTTGTTTTCTGAAAAATTTTAGAAGTGGGACGAGAGGGAAGAACGAGAGAAGGGCAAATGGAAAATAAGGTAAGTGTAAGTATGAAAGTTAGGGAGAGGGACTTGGTGAGGAATTGATGTAGAACCCACCCCGGCGGCAACGGCGTCAGAAAATTCTCTCCTGCTACTTCTGAGCTTGAATTGATTTTCCCTTGAAGAGGAAAGGTGAGCAGCAAAGTAGAGAAAGTAGTTTCCCTCAGGAAGAACCAAGGTATCAATCCAGTAGGAGGGTACAATCAAGTCGCCAATAGATGAACCTTCACATACTAACAAAACACTTGCACACACGCGAAAAAAGGGGTTTGTCAATCCCTCACGGTCACTTGCCAAGAGTGAGATCTATAGAGTAGATATAAAATCTAATTAAAAGGACAAAAAAATATAAATAAATTGCAGCAAGTATTTTTGGGTGGTTTTTGGTTTTATAGATCTAAAAAAATATATGATTGGAAAAAAAGCCGGGGGGCCATAGGTTTACTAGAGGTTCTCTCTGAAAGGAAAGCATATGGTGGGTAAACAAATTACCTGTTGGAGAATTGATAGGAAAAGGCGCTAGTTATGACGACTCCAAGGAAGGATCAGGAATATAGGCATCATGTCCATGACAAGTAGAAGACTCCTGCCCTGCATCTACTACTATATCCACACATCGACGCTATCCACCTGCATCTAGGGTACTCGGTTAACAAGAACGGAGTAGTAAAGCCTTAAGCAAGATGACATGATGTAGAGGATAGATCCCAATCATATGCGTAAAAAAATCCACTTTTTATCCTTAAAGGCAACAATACAAAATACGTGCCTTGATACCCTACTGTCACGGGGTGAGGGACACCGCAAGATTGAAACCATCACAAAGCACCTCTCCCATGGCCAAGAAAAACCAATCTCGAGGCCAAACACATAGATAGATTCAGAGAGAAATACAAAGCTTAATAAATCATGCATTAAAGAGTTTCGGAAGACTCAAATAATATCATAGATAATCTGATCATAAATCCACAATTCATCAGATCTCAACAAATGCACCGCAAAAGAAGATTACATCAAATAGACTCAAGAACATCAAAAGGAGAACTTTGATTGAAGATCAAAGAGAGAGAAGAAAGCCATCTAGCTACTAGATAGGGCCCGTAGTAGGTCGTGGTTAAACTACTCACACATCATCGGAAGGGCAGCAGGTTGGTGTAGAGGCCATCCGATATCGACTCACCCTCGGTTGGGTGCAGAAAAGGGCCCCAAGATGGGATCTCACGAAACAGAAGATTGCGGCGGCGAAAAGTATTTTTGGGGTTCCCCTCTGGTGTAGGGGGAATATTTGGGACATTTTAGTGCTGGAGTTAGGGTTAGGAGAGCCACGGGGGGGCCAAGGCCCCCTGGCCGCGCCCCCCCTGGGGCGCACCCCCGGGCGTGTGGCCCCCTTGTGGGTCTTATGGCCTCCTCCGAAGCATTCGTGGGGGTTTGTCCTGTTGTCCAAGAAAAATCCATCAAAAAGTTTGTTCCATTTGGACGCCGTTTGGTATTGATTTTTGTAGAAGTCAAAAACAAGGAAAAAACAGGCCAACTGGACACCGGGCACTAGGTTGAGGGTAGTCCCAAAAAAAAAAAAAAAAAAAAAAAAATGACATAAATAGCATATAAATGCATATAAGAATCCAAGATGATCATGTAATAGCAGAAACAATAAAAAATTATAGATACGTGGGAGCCGTATCATAAGCCACCTGCGCAAACATTTTCCATATAAAAAGGGTGTTTGATTGGACAGCCATGCCACATAGTTTCCTTATGCACCGTGAGTGATGATTTAATAACGAAACAATAAAATTATTAATATCATCTGCAATGGGCCACCGCTAGCACAAACGATTTAATGGGGAAAATTTGTGTGATGTTACGTATGAACGGAAAACGTTTTCCTGGAGGACTGTGTGGGATGTATATATGAACGGAAATATTACTTCTTGGGATTGGGCCTTGTGGCTGTACCATACTAACGAAAAATGTATTTTTTGGATTGACTGTGTGGAATGTACATGACGACGGAAACGTTATCTGGGACTAAAGTGTGGGATGTACTTATAACCGGAAACGATTGGGCAGGTTATAATTGTATTTTTTTAACACACCTGATGTATAATCATATTTGATCGCTTCGCCCGTCGCAAACGAGCTCATTTTGCGAGCGTGTGTGACGGGAGGGCCATCCCCAACGGTTTCTGGGTGTGTAGTGGGAAGGACCCCCCCCTATCGCCCACACTCCTAGGCCGGGGGGGGGGGGGGACGATGGTTCAAATGCCGTCACGGAAAGGTGGTTAAAAAACGTTGTATGCAGCTCGATGTGCCCGTTGAGAGAACGTCGTTATACACTTAGTACCTCAATGGGGGATATTGCATGTCCCCAACAATAAGAATTTCATGTTCTTTTTGACAGTAGGATAGGGAATTTAAAAAAACTCCAATAGTAAGGTCGAATATTTCTCAATAGAATTAAATACTATTCCCCTGAGGTTGTTTCTTCGGAAAGTGTACCGTATGATCATTACCATGACAGTAAAAAAAGTGACATGGCCTTTGTTGCAACCAATAACCGCCCTGCAGTGTGCTCAAAAAGGGTTCTACCAAGGATGGGTCGACATGCTGCGTCCTTGGGTATATTCAAGAATAACAAGTCCGTGAGATGGCTAAAATTTGCAACTACGACAGGCACATCCTCACAAATACCGAGGGTATAAACAGCAATTATAGCACATTTGCAAAGAGATTTCAGTTGGTGTCAACTTATTTCAAAATACGTCTACGAACAACGAGAAGGCACATAACCCTCTAACCCGGCCTCCTAGATCAATAAGCAGTTTTAACTGAGTTTCTTTTATGGAGCATGGTTATAGTTGATTCCTGGGTCCTCCTAGTTTCTTGGTATTCGCCCTTAAACGAATAATTTGCATGCATGTGGAAATTTTAGGCTTCGGTATCTTTCTGTATTTGTAAACAATTATCTTTCATTACTTTGCATAAGGAGACATTTTAGAAAATCGTCAACGAAAGGCGCAAAAAGACAAGTCTAAGCATTCAAAAACAAAGCGCTCAAAATTCTTCATCAGCTTATTCTTTGAAGGATTGAGGAGGAAAGGGCATGGGTTTCTGAACCCATGAGATTCTCTTTCTTTATCATGTTCCTAGCAACAAGTCTCTTATATATCTGTCTTTATTGATTGGGGGTCTCAAGATCAACATCAGGTTCTATTTCCACATAATTATCATTATTAGTTTGAGCAATCAACATGACATCATAATTATCATTTATTACTAGGTTCATGTTTCATCACCAGATTGGTTTCGCAGGGAGATAGAAATATCTTTGGATTTCAGGTGTGTCTATAGTAGGTTCACTAGAAGCATGCAAAGTCCTATCATCTTTCTTTGTCTTTAGAAGGGGACTCGGTGCATCAGTTATTAACTCTTTGAGATCTTTTTCACATCATTTAGGGTGACCTTCAGGATACACAGGTTTCATGAGTCATTTACCACCCCTAGTCAAACTATAACGACATGATCATTCATCTTAGTGTTCATCTCTTTGGACAAATCCATTTGCAACTTGAGGACTGTTTCTACTTGAGTTTTATCATGAAGCGTGTTTACTCAAACCTTGACATCATTAATAGTTCAAACCATATAGTCACTCAAGCGTTCAATCATCTAAGCTTTCGTTTCATCTTTCTACTAACATCTGCATTAAACTTTTCTTATTTAACAATAAAAAAGTTATCCAATTCATCCAGCATTGCGAGCAGATTAGTATAAGGGAATATCACCTTCATCAAATATATAGAGAATTTATCTCCTACACCCCACCTCAGTCACAATCCATAAAAACCAACCGCCATATCGTACCACTTCTATTTCCCACCCACCCAAATTGCTACCCATCCAACCCCAGCTCCCTACTTCCCCCTCCACTAATAACGGGTCGGGGGTTATGAGGCATGTCGGGGTCATTGACAATATCAAAAAAAGACACAATCCGTGACATTTGGCCGAACAAATTTTTTTCTATCATGCGTTATGACAACTTATATGACGCTAAGTGTGACAAAAAACATGTATCATCCTGATGTGGTGGCTCCTACTTCTCTGACAAAAAATCTGACAAGAAAATGAGCGTTTCATCCATGGGAGGGCTGGGAGACGCACATGCATGACATTTTTTTCTTTGGGCCGTCCATGAAATAAAAAATCATGGTAGAGGTGAGGGTGAGGAAATTTTCGCAGAGTTCCCCAGTTCGGTGGGTGGTGATGGTCGGAGCGATGCGAGTTTGGTTTGCGTTTTTTTCTCGTAGGCATGCGTGGTGCGAGCCGTGCGCTATAAATGAACCGAGGAGAGGCATTCACTGACTGAACCCGAGCTATCGCTTTGCTATGTACGAAGCGGATAGATTCGATCCCGTCGCTACTAACTGAACCCGGACCCCGGGAATCCTTCGATGCTACTGCACCCTATCGATCGGTGCTATGCTTACTGAAGCCGGATCGAACCCCCGTGTGAACGTAGCTAGCAGGTTGGGTGGCCTCTAGAATGAAAGTTGCACATTGTTTGTCACGTGTGGCGATACGTAGAACGAGTCGAGACGCGTGGTTTGAGTCGAGCCGGGGTTGGGCTTGGCTGGCATGAATAATTCTCGGTGGGGGTTGTATGAACAGACCCCGACCGTGTGTAGGAGGCTTTGCACCCGCTGGATGAACAGGACCCCGTGGTAGAGGAGGTGGACGCTGGATTGGAATGAACAGGACCCCGAGAGGAGGCCGCCACACACCACAGCCCAGTTGGTGGTGATGAATGCAACAGGACCCGTGTAGGATGTTTGAAACAGTAGCTTGGGTGGGTGGAGCTGGAGATGAACAGCTAGCCTGTGAATGAACAGTGTCTGGTGGAGGCTGAGATGGTGGCCATGAACAGTAGCAGGTGGACGGATGGAGGGAAGTCGGCGGTGGATGAACAGTTAGCAAGGAAAGAGTCTCGTGTGCCAAGGACGCCACACCCCTCCAGAGAATAGGACCCCATTTTGAAGTAGGGCTCGAAAAGAAGTCTGGTTTCCTCTGTTTTACGGTACGCCACACCCCCGATGAACATGACCAGGTTTCAACCATAGGAGCGCGAACAGAAGTCGTTTTCCTCTGTGTTGCTGCTACGCCAGACCCCCCAATGAAAAGGATCCCGTTTCGACATAGCCAGTCGACAGAAGGCCCGTTTCCCATACGTTGCAGTACGCCCAGACCCTGTTTCGGTGTTCCGTCCAAGCCAGTTGCTCCCGTTGAACAGGACGCATTCGACCAAGTCGGTTGCCTCCCAATGAATAGGACACTATTTCTCTGTTCAACACAGCCGGTGGCTGCCCCCGTGAAACATGACGTCGTCGCTGTACAGGTTCGAGACCACGCCCGTATGTACGTACGTGAGCCGTATTTTTTGTAGGATGGATGTCATATGTTGCAGGATTCGAAGGGAATACCAGAACAACTCCCGCTCCTTACTGGGCCACATGTTCAGCGTGCAGAAAGACCGAGGGGACCCGAGGAGTGTGTACATACACGTTTGCGACCAAATGGACAACCTTACGTACTCTTCGCCGGGTGGCGTCCAGCGTCAGGGAGGATAAGGAGGGCACTTCCTTGCGTGCAAAGATATAGATGGTGGGTCCGAGCTGTCAGTGGGAAGGATTCATTTTTTTGCGCGTAATAAGGAGGCACTTCCTTGCGTCGCGAAGAGGGATAGCTGGTGGGTCCAGCTGTCAGCTTCACCGCGTACAATGTCCTTTCGATGGCTGTTGTTCGTTGACCACGTTTGCCCATGCAGCGCGGACAGCAACAAGGAGGTGGACGACGGTGAGGGAAGGGACGATGCGGGAGCCTGGGAACACGCGGAGGGGTAGTGCGAGGGTTGACTGGTTCGGTGTGGTGTGAGGCTGCCGTAGCCACGAATAACAGAGGGGTGGGTTGAGTAAGGGATGGCCTGGCCAGCGGTGGGAAAGTAGGAGGGGGGGTGGTTTTGGTGAGGCCTGAGCAACAGCATAACGGGCCCGGGAGGCCAAGAGCACGGGATAGGTGTGGACAGCTGGAGCAAAGAAAATCAGAGGGTTGAAAGCAGCAGGAAACGTGAATGTTAATAAGCCAACGGTCACTGCTGATAGAATCATGTGTTGGACTAAGTTGAAAAGCCCTACGTACGCGTCTCAACTTAAGTAGGGCCAAAGTCATCCCAATCTGGTGGGCACAAGTTGTAATGGGAGGGCAATCGTTATTTTTCGCTTTAATAAGGAGGGGCACTCCTTTCATGCGAAGAAAGCTGGTGGGTCCCAGATGTATGGGGAGGATTCATTTTTTGGCGTTAATAAGGAGTGGTACTTGCTTGAGTGGCGGCCATGGACCATGTGGGTCACTACTGTCAGCCTCTCCATGTACATTCCCTCTTCCGATGTTGGCGTTTTTTGTTGACAATGTTGACCATGACATGCCGAGTGAGAAAACACTAACGCGCATGGACGACGTCTGTGAGACACAGACGGGAATGGACCGGAAGCAACGAAGCCACATCAGGGGAGGGATGGGGGTGTATTAGAGGGATGACGAGCCAGTGGGTGGAGTAGAGTAGTCGGATGGCGATTGAGGCCTGCACTGACAGCATAGCCTGCCACGGAGGGGGGAGCAGGTCGGTCCGACCGGCGACAAAGAAGATAAGGATTGAAGAAGCACGAAGGCCAATGGATTGACATCCAAAACAGTCACTTCTGCTAGAAATCATTTGTGGACTAATATATAAAAGTAAAAATGTTGCAAACGACGTCGAAATTTAAAGGCACACAAGCAGCCCCTTCCTAGTTTTAACACTTTACAACTTCATTTGCAACTTCTTATGTGCAATTTATTGCAGACCATTTTCTTTTGTTGGCCAGGGCACAGGAGTTAAAAATTTAAATGAATTTGCATATTTTGGTGGGAGTCCAAACTATTTTTAATACCGAAAATAATAATGTCGAAGCCAGATTAAAGTACTTTCAAGGGATATTTAAAATTAGGTTAAAGGCCCAATGAAATTGGAATATTGAAAATGTGGATGAACAAAGTTCAGAAATTTGAAAGTGATTGCCAATTTGTCGTGTGTTTTTATATTACCTGCCCATTTTTCATATACTTTTAAGGATTTGGCAGCCATCTTGGAAAAGAGTGCAGGCCCAGCCGGCGGAGAAAATAAGGAGGCCTGGGTTGGGTATGCCTGGACTGGTATCTTCAGAAAAAAATTAAAATGGGCTAGCCATTTTCACAAGAAAAATGCGGGGCTGGTTCATGGGGAAGTAAAATAGAAGCCGGCTGGACGGGCCACAACCAGATGACAAACCCTGCTCTATCTCAACCTAAAAAAAAATTTACTGCTCGAAGGCAGCTACGTCCCAGGTGTCAACCGTCTTGTGCCGTTTCTTATTGTCTACTGACTATACGCTAACAATGTCTGGGTCCTAGATGTCAGCCAACAAAACCCTAGAAGGAAGCATTTTCTTTTTCTATCGCGGACAATGGAGTTATAACAAAAAATGAGGCACTTGCTTTGCATCAAGCCATGACAATGGTGGCTCTTACTGTCATCCTCTCCACCTATAGTCTCTCCGATTCTCTGTTTGTTGACCATGTTGAACAAAGCGGAGAGGGCGGCGCTGCCGGTGAGACACAACAAAGCATGCGGGGAGGACAAAGGCGAGGCCTCGGACAGGCACAACAGGAGCCGGGGAAAGATCGGCGGTGCAAGTCACGGTGGCGAAAGGGGAGTACAAGGGTTGAATGGTTGGGTGCGGGGGTTGGGGCTAACGCTCGGGTTAAGATTTAGGACAGACGATGGGGCGGTGGTGAGCGTGCCTGAGGCGCAAACCAAGCGTGGGAGGATGGGGAGCAGGCGGCTACGGCGCTGGTTCGTTTTGGCCGACTGGAGGAAGACGAGACAGAAAGAAAACCGAACAGATATAAAAGTAGCAGGAGGATTAACAACCTTAACTGGAAACCAGAATGGGCATATTAACAACCATATCTGAAAGCAGTATGAAGTACTTATACGGTTCAACCGTAACGCAAACACGCCGGAACAGTGCTACTTTGCCTACAGGTTAACCAAGGGTGAGGCACCAAGCCCCAGGACAAGGCCCAGGCGCCAACCCCGCGCTCCACAACCTTTTCGAAAGCGGCTTCATCTCGCAATGTGCTCAATAAAAAGGATATTCGCTCAGAGCATGGAAAGCATGAACATAGGCTTCTGTCCTATCTCCAAGATGGACCTGCCTTCATATGCTGAGACCAGCCATGAAAGTGGAGCTTTTTACATTTAAGGAAATGGAGAGTCGACAAAACATCATGTTGAGACCAAGCGCAAGTTTGAAACGACCATGGTTCCGGCATCCGTGTATTTATCGTATGGGACAATAAACTGGGAAGTTTTTGTTTCAAGAAGCATACAGCTATAAAGTCTGGTATAAGAAGCAAGAGTTGGGAAAACATATATAACCGAAAACAGCTGTACCATAAAGTTCTTGACACAGTTGGACGTTCAACATGTGCACCCCCAAAAAGTGGCACACATATCCAACATTTCCTTGCACCATTGAAACGCCCCACAAGGGACCTCAAGACGATCAATAAAGTGTAGGAGACTAGTGGATGTCACCAAGTAAACTTCAGTGGCCATCAGACAGTCGAGTTCTTATCAAATTAACACAACGAGTAGTGTCCTGAACTTGGTAATAAACCTACACACGTGCCAACCAATTATTAGAAATATAGGTTAGAAGTAGGCATCTTCATGAGAAGACAGGGAATCAAAAAATGTTGCTACTTATAAAGTCAAAGGTATTAGTTTGGACAGAATAGGTGGATTAAGAAGTAATCAAGGCAAAACATGCAAAGAACGAAGATACAAAACTACATGGATTGAACTTACTGGAACGACCATCAGGTGGAGAAGGTCATAGTGAGGAAGATGAGACAGCGTTCGGCTATTTCAATCAACATTCATGTGCCAACTTTCAGTAGAACACTTGGAGAAGTTTATCGAAGTTCGGCCATAAAAAAAGCAGCGATCTTCTTGGTTCCATGAACCCAACTTGGAACTTTATATCCATGGTGTCTTCAATGTGGCCATTAAAACTGTGGTGTATTCAGTTATTGGCAAACAAAAAAAATAAAAAAAAATGGCCGACCATCTTGAGTACATGTGTTCTGGTAAGCAAGGGATGCATGAGGAAAAATAATATGAGAACACAATTTATCGCTATCCAAATCTAGAAATAATTTATCTTTCATGTCAGTGTTGACATGGTACTAGTACCTTTTATACAACTATAGCAATCCAAATTTCCAAATTAGTCGACAGGCAGATTGTTCAAAAACCCCAACCCTCCGAGATAGAAAAAAGAGGGGATTCTAGGAATAACGGTGTGCATGTTAAATACGTGTTAGGATAGAAGGAACAAAGTTCTGGCATTCCCACGGTGTGAGAAACCTGTAAGGGTCCCTTCAATTGGGCACTTCAAATGAAACACACTAATTCGAGTAGGAAGAAGAATAATGCGATCAACGGATGGCGGGATGCCATCCTAGGTTACCGGGACCAAGGGACTAGGATTACTCGGGTAGGATGAAGGAATTTGTTACCTGGTTCTCATGCGAAAACCCTAAGCAGATCGCCGAAAGAGGGGATGGTTTCTTCTGAAAAAGCAGACGAGGTGAGAAAGGGGATCAGGACCAGTGATGAAATATTGTTTGTTGCTTTCATCCGTCCAGCTTACTGACTGCTGGATGGAAAGGTGGGGGGGGTTTTGTTGATTTGGAGGATCATTGGGGCATTATACGGTGTACGCACCCCCCACCTGGGTTAGTCTACCGTGCAGTTGTTGCACTCCAATTTTCTCATGGCACGTGGACCCCGTTACGGATGGCCCGCATATCAAGAAAGGAAGAGTAGAAAGGCAGGAGAGTACTAGTTACCATGAAATATTTTTATAGAGAGATACTCCCTGTAAAGAAATATAAATATTTATATCACAAACTTTTATACATAGGAAAACTCAAGGGACTATATATAACCAGCATATGGGGTTCAGATTCAGATGAGATAAAATACTAGATAGTTGACGGGTCTAGACTTTTTGCCACAGGCCAGTGGGCTGCAGTTTGGGGGCCATGTGTTCTAACTAGCGCATTTCATCCGGTAAATATTGCAAGCGATCGGTTACGTTCGGTGTACTAAGTATTGGGCCATTAGTACACCATATTGTGCAAGGGCAGTTAGTTGTGCCATACTCGCGCAGGCTTGTCGGGGAACAGTTGAGGTTGTTCATACCATCAAAGAATCCTAAGTAAGAGCTAGAGGATCAGCAGATATAAGAAGAGCTGGAATATGAAGGCAGTTTCCCCTGGCAAGATTTGCCGGGGTGGCCGCGGAGCCCGCAAGATTTGGACGCCGGCAAGGCTTGGGCCCGGCAAGATTCGGCGCCCGGCCAGGTGGCGCCCGGCAAGATTTGCGCCCGGCAAGATTCTATCACTATTCAGCCACTTCAGCACAGCAAAAGCTGACATCCTGCGCAGCCATGGATGCATGGCACGCGCAGGTGGAGGAGTGCTTTAAGCGGGTTGCTGATGGGATGGCCTTGTTCAATCCCAAGAAAAGTGAGGACACCTAAACTGGGACACCTCACGGTGCATAAATGCGTTCGTCCTAATCCGTAAGGGGTAGGTATGATAACGCTGTAGCTACTTTACACCTCAATGTATGTACATTTGCCACTGTGGTGAACCCCTTGTGATATAAAAAGAGGCCCAAGGCAATGCTACAGGGAGGAGATATTCTGGCCATTCTGCATGGTAGCGCTCTTTGAAACGTACGTTCATTGCAAGCGCTCTGGAGCTGGGCTCAGAACACTACTAATTAACACAAAGTAGGCAGTAGGGTTTGCCCTGATCAGCGGGCCGAACCTGGGTAAAATCGCCCCGCGTCGATAATTGGTTTTCTGCTCTTTTGCGCATACCTCTCCCCCGCCGAAATCGTAAAGGGGTCCTCTGGGATCCCATAGGTGTCGGCCCACGGACATCTTTGGCGCCGCTGCCAGGTAGGGGGATTGAAGGTTGTGGAACCTGATCTAGTGATCGACGCCCTTAGTTTCGGAATAATGCTCATCATAATGCAACCACAAGAAGAAGAACGATGCAAGGGCGAAGCCATCAACGTCCGCTTGCCTTTGTGCCTCGAATACGGGCGATGGCGTGGGTGATGAAGGAAGAGGATTAGAGCCCCCACGGTGGTTACGCGATTCACAAGACCAGCGAGCCGGAATCGTTGCAAGTGCGCCAGAGGCAACCACAACGCACGGGATCCAGAGACGGAGATATGTTGCCTATGGGGTGGCGCGACGAATTCAGAGATCGGCGGACGCCTTCGGGAGTCCAGCACTGGCGCAAAGGGTCACGGATACCCCAGGGTCGTGCACGACGAGCGACGCCATGGCGCGGGTGGTTCAGGGAGCCCCCCATGAAAAGATTTCTGTGCATCGATTTTTTTCCCCCCAAAAAAAAAGATGCACGGGCCAGCATGCACACCGAGCTGACGCGGACCGGCTGGCGCTGCGGTTACGCGTGACCGTGACGTGATCTTCTAAACATGTTAGGAGTCAGGACACATCACGTTCCGCGGCACTGTCGCCGCGCCTAAGCCAGACGGCAGCTTGGGCATGCGCCATGCTCGCGATTTTCCTCCTGCTCGGAGAAGACGGAGGAGTGAGAGCTTGTTTTTTGTTTTACTTCCAGAGCCTATTGATGTCGCCAACAAAGATGAGCCACAAGAGGCGGGCCTCACCGGAGGCCTATCGATCGGTAACAAGCCGATGTGGAGGAAAAACGGAGGTGGGTTGCGACAAGGTGCACCTCTCCTCACAGCACAGCGGCGGGGCAACAAGGCCCAGCAGGCACACATCGAAGCGCCAGTGATGATGATTCCCCGGCGTCGTCCGATCCGCGGATGCGCCGGGACAAGCGTCAAGTTTCTCGGGGAAAGACGCAAGAGGACGTCGAACTACCCATCGAGCGCGACGGAAGCGCGTATCAATTGATAAGGGATGAGGGCAGTGTCGACGAACCTGCGCCAGGGGAAGTAGGAGGACGTCAGTACGAGGGTAGGGCTCAGCGTTTACGTGAGGCTGCGGCAAGTCAGGGCCCATCTCGAACCTTCAAGCAGAGGTCCCGGAGATATGACGGGCAAGATCATCCCCTCGGAGTTCATGGGCATCTACAACATTGCGGTGCAAGCCTACTGGGGGCGACGAGTGACACGATACCGCAACTATTCCCGTGTGTCAAAGCCCAACGTTAGGTGTGGTTGAGGCATTGTCGGAGAATTCTTATTCTTCTGGTAAGATCGTGCCATGTTTTTTTTTTTTTCCTTTTCTGTTTTCTCTTTTATTTTTATTCCAAAGGACTTTTGTAAAATACGAGACTTGCTCCATTATTTACAGTGCATTATCTGTCACTGCTAGAAATTGGTTTGGGGTCCATATCTTTTTGTTTGGATTTTATTTAAATTGAAAAAGGATTGAATAGTGCTATGTTGCTGCTATTCCTTGTTGTTCGGGTCCTTTTACAATTCCAACAAATGTTGCAATCATTTTTATAAATGCTATGGGAATATTTGCAACATGAGGCACATTTTAGTTTTCCAGTTTGAACAACTTTTATTTTCCACTTTCATTTAAATTTTGAATTTGAGGTTAGGAGTTGAAATGCAATATGATGTTAATGATGATCATGCACTGATAATCATGCTGACTTGGCATTATCAAAATGGGATTACTGTAGTTAACCACTGGGGGTGTTACAAATCTCCTCTACTAACAAGAATTCTCGTCCCGAGAATTAAGAAGTAGAAGGAAAAAGTTCGGGGTATTCCGCACGAAGATTATCCTCGCGTTCCCAAGTGGCTTCATCTTCAGTATGATTTGACCACTACACTTTGAGGAACTTGGTAACCTTCTGACGGGTTCGATGTTCAGATTCATCGAGAATGCGGATCGGATGTTCCTTATATGAAAAATCATCATGCAATTCGAGCATCTCGTGATCCACAGCTCGGTGCGGAGATTCCTTGAAACATTTACGAAGTTGCGACACATGGAAGACATCGTGGATATGAGAGAATTGCGGCGGCAACTCCAATTTATACGCCACTTGACCACGTCTTGCAACAATGCGGAAAGGACCAATGTAGCGCGGAGCTAGCTTGCCCTTGATTCCAAAACGGTGAGTGCCCTTCATAGGAGTGACACGAAGATAAGCTTGATCACCAGGTTGATAAGTCAAACCCCATCGTTTGCGATCATAGTTGCTCTTCTGGCGGTCCTGAGCCGCCTTGAGATTTTCCCGGACAATACAAACTTGTTCTTCGGCTTGTTGAATAATATCTGGACCCACGAGCGGTCGTTCCCCAGTTTCTGACCAATTCAGAGGGGTTCGACACTTACGTCCATAGAGAACTTCAAAGGGGGCCATTTTCAGACTAGCTTGATAGCTGTTGTTATAAGAGAACTCGGCATATGGAAGAGATTCTTCCCACTTCTTGCCGAAAGAAACAACACAAGCTCGTAGCATGTCTTCAAGCACTTGATTGACTCGTTCAACTTGGCCTTGGGATTGAGGATGATAAGCTGAACTCTAGGTAATATGAGTTCCCATAGCCTTTTGGAAACTTTCCCAGAAATGACCAGTGAATATGCTGCCACGGTCTGAACTGATCTCTTTCGGAATACCGTGGAGTGAAACAATTCTGGAGATATATAACTCTGCTAACTGACTAGCAGTGATCGTCTCCTTGACAGGCAGGAAGTGTGCAACTTTGGAGAGTTGGTCGACGACGACAAGAATAGCATCGTGACCCTTCTGTGACCTGGGAAGTCCTGTAACGAAATCCATCTGAACCTTATCCCATTTCCATAAAGGAATAGGAAGTGGTTGCAGAATTCCAGCAGGCTTCTGATGTTCTGCTTTAACGCGTCGACACACATCACATTCAGCAACATATCGAGCAATGTCTTGCTTCATTCTAGACCACCAGTACCTTTGACGGAGATCACGATACATCTTGGTGCTACCCGGATGAATAGACAGCGGGGTATCATGTGCCTCCTTCATGACTTTGTCAGTCATAAGCTCGAAGCGAGGTACGACAATGCGGTCTCTGAAATACAAGGTTCCATCTTCAGACAGCGAGAAATCCCTGTACTTTACAAGGTGAAGGTCTTTCTTCATCAGATCAATTTCAGCATCTTTAGCTTGTGCATTCTTAACAGCTTTCTCAAGGTCTGGTTCAGCAACCAAGGTTTTTAGGTATCCTTGGGGAACTATCTCGAGATTTAGCTTTCGAAGCCCTTCATACAGAAGTGGTTGCTGTAGCTGAACCTCAAGTTCGCAGCAATAGGATTTGCGGCTCAACGCATCAGCCATCACATTAGCCTTGCCAGGGGTATAAGAAATACCCAAATCATAGTCCGCAATGGTCTCCATCCATCTTTGCAGACGGAGGTTTAGAGAAGGTTGAGTGAACAAGTACTTCAGACTTTTATGATCCGTGTATATCTCGCAACGATTACCGAGAAGGTAATGTCGCCATAACTGCAATGCATAGATGACAGCAGCTAGTTCTAGATCATGTACCGGATAATTCTCTTCATGTGGGCGCAACTGACGAGAGCCATAAGCAATCACTTTACGCTCTTGCATTAGGACACAGCCTAATCCTTCACGGGATGCGTCACAATAAATCACAAAGTCTTTGCGGGTATCTGGAGGAGATAGTACTGGGGTATTGTAACGGATTGACATCTGCCCCAGTGGATGAAGAATGTACTCTGGATGCATCCCTGCTCGAACAGCTGGTAGCTGCGTCGCAGGGTGTGGTGGAAACAAACGATCCATCTGAAACAGAGGAAACTCATGATTGTCAAAAGACAAGGAGAAGTATAACCGATCTCGGAGAGAAAGGTTAGACAAAACAATGGAAAGGAAAATGATCATCAGACTAATCAGATCAATGTCAGGGAAATCGCACAGATATCCAGCTCTCCGGGTGGACGAGAATTACGAGATCCTAAGTGTCGGCGTTAGTAAACTTTAGTTAACCCGAAAGGAAGAGAGGTCAGAGTCCCAGTGTAAAGATGAGGAATAAAAGATCCTAATACCACCCAATTGGCGACGTGGGCCCGTAAGCCACACAGCCAAGTTAGTAAAACAGTTTTCCGGTTTCTAGACTCAACTTCGGCCAAGGAGTTGAAAAGGGGGTTCCTACAGTCAGTCGGCTCTGATACCAACTTGTGACGCCCCCGGCCCGATCGTGCACTAATCATACACGCAAATGCACACGATCAAGCCTAAGGACTCACGGGAAGATATCACAACACAACTCTAAAACATAAATAAAGTCATACAAGCTTTATATTACAAGCCAGGGGCCTCGAGGGCTCGAATACATAAGCTTGCGAACAAGCGTCAGCGGAAGCATCAGATATCTGAGTACAGATATGAAAGAAAGTACAGAAAGGCCTTTAGAAAGGCGGGGCAAAAGAAAACACTACGATCGAAAGGCACAAGGCCTCCTGCCTGGGACCCTCCGATCCTACTCCTGGTCGTCAGTCAACTCGTAGTAGTATCCATCCTCTGGGTAGTAGTAGTAATGATCGTCGGGGCATCTGTCTCAGGGGGCTCCGTCCTCTGGTCACGTCAAACTGATATGGGGAGAAAAAGGAAAACAAAGCAACCGTGAGTACTCAGAAGTACTCAGCAAGCAAGGATCTACACTACATATGCAACATTTTCAAGGGGAGGCTGTATATGTGGACTGGGCTGCAGAAATGCCAGAATAGAGAGAAGGCCTAGTCCTATCGAAGACTAGCATCTTCAGCGGTCTTGCAGCAGTAGAAGAGAGTAGAACAATGCCATATAATGTAGCAGTAATAATATCAACCTCACCCAGAGATCCTTTCTCGACTCCCTGCGAGAAAGCAATCCCAGAGCCATACATTCATCAACCTCGTCCTGAGATCCCTTCTCGACTCCCTGCGAGAAGCAATCCCAGAGCCATATATACAGGTCTCATCACAGGTATCCAGTTCTAAATTGTATCAATCAGGATACAACTCCGAGTGTCCTTTACCGTAGGACCGGCTATCGATAGAAATGTTCTTCCCTGCAGGGGTGCACCAACTTACCCAACACGCTCGATTAACTCCGGCCGGACACACTTTCCTGGGTCATGCCCGGCCTCGGCCAAACGACACATCGCAACCCTACCTACGGCTCAGCAGAGAGGTCCCCGCCGGTCTACGTCCTAAGCGCAAGGGGGTCTTGGCCATCGCCCCTCACCCTCCGGGTCGTTGCGCACAGGGTGGATACCAGCATTGCCTCGGGTGGCCGACACGATCCGACCGTGCCGCAGTGCTGAACTGGACATCTGACAGAGCTTTCGGCTGATGCATACGATGCAGAACGCCCATACTATGCCCACGTGATGGTTAGTGCTATCAGGCCAGAGGCCTGCTCGGATCAAATATCCAAATCGTTAGGACTAGGGCTTGCGGTAACGAGCAGAGACTCACGAAAGATGTGACCCCGTCGCCCCGTCTCGAGGACTTGCGGCAAGGGTTAAGAATGCCCGGCCGCGCCTCGTATTCACCACTCGGGCACCACACTGGCAACCCGCCTTCACATCACACGCGGGTACCCCTCAGGGTCGACCCGCCTTTCCAAGTAACATTGTAAAGTCCAAGTATCCGTGTGTCCATAACATCAGGGAATCCGAGGTATCACCCTCATTGAATTCCCACTCGATGTATCCATCAAGGGGAACTAGGAGGAATCACCCTCACTGGGTCCACACTTGAGGTGTTGTACGACAGCGTCGTTATCGGAAGCGGTGAAGGAGGAATCACCCTCGATGACCACGACCGCATAACTACTCTACAGAGTTAACATCAGAAGTGCTACATGAGGTTTCACCCTCGACACTCGATAGTAACGCTGCAGTGTCGTTACAACTAAGGGGGGTGATGTGCGGTGTCGGGTCCTGGTCTTCAATCCCATTGATCGGGTCTTCTGACGATCCAGCGCGGCAGTCGGGATAAGTGGGGTCACTGATAGGTCTCTACCCAGCCTAGACTAAACAGTTTAGGATATGTAGGTAATTATCAACAGTAGGTTACAATGAACAGGCTATGCATCAGAATAGGTACAGCAGCAGCAGCAGTAATTCTAATGCAAGCATGAGAAATTTAGAATGGGCGATATCGGTATGCTCAAGGGAGGGGCTTGCCTGGTTGCTCGGCGGCAAGGGCAAGGTCGTCTATGGTGTCTTCGGGATCCGGAGCTGCGTCGGTCTCGGGGACGACGTCGGGGTCGGGGGCTATCGAGAGAGAAGAGGGGGAGGAAACAGTATAAATATATAGCAAACATGAGCATGACAAATACGATACACGGTGCTAGGGGTAGTCTAACGCAGCATCACACGTAACAGACGGAGCGGGAGAATATCTGACGATATTTCCCGGGTCTTTGGAATTATCGGACAGAGGATAAGAGGGGAACGGTTGCAAGTTCGGATAGTTAGGGACGTGTGACGAACGAACGGACCGCGTATTTGGATTCGTCTCGTCGTTCTGAGCAACTTTCATGTACAAAGTTTTTCGATCTGAGTTACGGATTAAAAGATATGATTTTCAAAAGTTTTTATTAATTTCTGGAATTTAATTATTTATTTAAATAAACATTATCCAGAATATTAAAATGATGATGTCAGCATGACATCATGCTGACGTCAGCAGACATCTGACAGATGGGGCCCGCTGTCATTGACTATTAGCCTAATTAACAGATTAATTAGCTTAATTAGATAATTAGGTTAATTAAGTTTAATTAGTTTAATTAAACATGATTAGTTAAGTTAATTAATTCACTAATTAACTAATTAATTATTACTATATTTTCTTTTTCTTCTTTTTTTTTTAAAACATTCTGGGGGGCCCACTGGACAGTGGCACAGCCGGACACGTCCGCGCTGTGCCCGTCCAGAGCCGGACACATCCGCGCGGCTGGGGTCAACGCGCGCGCGCGCACGGACGAGCGGGCAGACGACGGCGAACGACGCGCGGGCGCACGTGCGGGGCAGCTGCGGCGAGCGGCAGCAGCAGCAGCAGGCGGAGCAGCAGCTCCGCGGCGGGGGCGGGCGAGCGCGGCACGGGAGCGGTGACCGCGGCGGCAGGGAGAGCGCACGGGGAGTGGACGCGGTCCTCACCGGCGATGTAGATGAACAGGGCCGGCGAGGCTCGGTGGAGCCGACGGGGAGGAGGACGGGGAGGTGTTCGGCGACGGCGGTGGCTGGGTCTGGCGACGGCAGCGGGCGGCGGCGTCGGTGCCCCGTTGGGGAAGAGGTCGAGGACGGGGAGGCGGGCGCCGGCGACGGCGGTGCAGCACCGGGCGGCGTCGGAGAGGTGGCGGCGGGGTCAGCGTGGCGTCGACGCTGCCGGGGCAGAGACGGGGGCGTCGGGCGGAGGCGAGGGGGACCTCCCGATCCAGACCGAGAGAGCGAGAGGGAGAGGTGGATCGAGGGGAGTGGGGTGTAGCGGGCTAGGGTTTGGGGGGGGATAAGGGGAGAGCGGGAGTGGGCCGGCCTGGCGGCCTGGACGGCCTGCTGGGCCGAGGCCCAGGGGGGTTTCCCTTTATTTTTCTGTTTTCTTCTGTCTTTTTTTTTTCTTTACTCCTATTCTCTGTTTTGTAAATTGTGAGGCCTCAAAATGACTTTTGTAAAATATGAGACCTAGCCCATAAATACCAGTGCTTTATTTCCTAACACCTAAAATTAGTTTGGGCAAAACATCATTTCATACTTAAATTAGATTTAATAAATGGTTATTAAATATTGTTTTTAGTCGCTGTTTGAAGATGTTTGAGTCACCTACCCAACTCCAATGATGTTGGTTTCAATTTTAGAATTGTCTCTGATTTATTTGCTATTTAATGAACAATTTAGTTTCTATGTTGGACAACTTTTATTTTCCACTTTAATTTAATTTGAATTTGAGTTAGAAGTTGAAATGCATTATGATGCAAATGATGATCATGCACTGTTAAACATGATGACATGGCATAATCAAAAGGGTGATTACTGTAGTTAACCACTGGGGGTGTTACAAATCTCCTCTACTAACAAGAATTCTCGTCCCGAGAATTAAGAAGTAGAAGGAAAAAGTTCGGGGTATTCCGCACGAAGATTATCCTCGCGTTCCCAAGTGGCTTCATTTTCAGTATGATTTGACCACTGCACTTTGAGGAACTTGGTAACCTTCTGACGGGTTCGACGTTCAGCTTCATCGAGAATGCGGATCGGATGCTCCTTATAAGATAGATCATCTTGCAATTCAAGCATCTCGTGATCCACAGATCGGTGCGGAGATTCCTTGAAGCATTTACGAAGTTGCGACACATGGAAGACGTCGTGGATATGAGAGAATTGCGGCGGCAATTCCAATTTATATGCCACTTGACCACGTCTTGCAACAATGCGGAAAGGACCAATGTAGCGGGGAGCTAACTTGCCCTTGATTCCAAAACGGTGAGTGCCTTTCATAGGAGTGACACAAAGATAAGCTTGATCACCAGGTTGATAAGTCAAACCCCATCGTTTGCGATCATAGTTGCTCTTCTGGCGGTCCTGAGCCGCCTTGAGATTTTCCCGGACAATTCGGACTTGTTCTTCGGCGTGTTGAATAATATCTGGACCCACGAGCGGTCGTTCCCCAGTTTCTGACCAATTCAGAGGGGTTCGACACTTACGTCCATAGAGAACTTCAAAGGGGGCCATTTTCAAGCTGGCTTGATAGCTGTTGTTATAGGAGAACTCGGCATAGGGAAGAGATTCTTCCCACTTCTTGCCGAAAGAAACAACACAAGCTCGTAGCATGTCTTCAAGCACTTGATTAACTCGTTCAACTTGGCCTTGGGATTGAGGATGATAAGCTGAACTCCAGGTAATATGAGTTCCCATAGCCTTTTGGAAACTTTCCCAGAAATGACCAGTGAATATGCTGCCACGGTCTGAACTGATCTCTTTCGGAATACCGTGGAGTGAAACAATTCTGGAGATATATAACTCTGCTAACTGACTAGCAGTGATCATCTCCTTGACAGGCAGAAAGTGTGCAACTTTGGAGAGTTGGTCGACGACGACAAGAATAGCATCGTGACCCTTCTGTGACCTGGGAAGTCCTGTAACGAAATCCATCTGAACCTTATCCCATTTCCATAAAGGAATAGGAAGTGGTTGCAGAATTCCAGCAGGCTTCTGATGTTCTGCTTTAACGCGTCGACACACATCACATTCAGCAACATATCGAGCAATGTCTTGCTTCATTCTAGACCACCAGTACCTTTGACGGAGATCACGATACATCTTGGTGCTACCCGGATGAATAGACAGCGGGGTATCATGTGCCTCCTTCATGACTTTGTCAGTCATAAGCTCGAAGCGAGGTACGACAATGCGGTCTCTGAAATACAAGGTTCCATCTTCAGACAGCGAGAAATCCCTGTACTTTACAAGGTGAAGGTCTTTCTTCATCAGATCAATTTCAGCATCTTTAGCTTGCGCATTCTTAACAGCTTTCTCAAGGTCTGGTTCAACAACCAAGGTTTTTAGGTATCCTCGGGGAACTATCTCGAGATTTAGCTTTCGAAGCTCTTCATACAGAAGGGGTTGCTGTAGCTGAACCTCAAGTTCGCAGCAATAGGATTTGCGGCTCAACGCATCAGCCATTACATTAGCCTTGCCAGGGGTATAAGAAATACCCAAATCATAGTCCGCAATGGTCTCCATCCATCTTTGCTGACGGAGATTCAGAGATGGTTGAGTGAACAAGTACTTCAGACTTTTATGATCCGTGTAGATCTCGCAACGATTACCGAGGAGGTAATGTCGCCACAACTGCATTGCATAGATCACAGCAGCTAGTTCTAGATCATGTACTGGATAATTCTCTTCATGTGGGCGCAACTGACGAGAGCCATAAGCAATCACTTTACGCTCTTGCATTAGGACACAGCCTAATCCTTCACGGGATGCATCACAATAAATCACAAAGTCTTTACGGGAATCTGGAGGAGCAAGTACTGGGGCAGACGTTAGCTTGTCCTTGAGTGTTTGAAAACTTTTCTGACATTTTTCTGTCCATTCAAACTTAACGCCTTTGTGAAGCAGATCAGTCATCGGCTTAGCAATCTTAGAAAAATTCTCAACAAACCGACGGCAATAGCTTGCGAGGCCGAGAAAACTTCTCACTTGCTTGACATTCTTCGGAGGGGTCCAGTCAAGAATAGCCTGAACTCGTTCTGGGTTAACGGCGATGCCATCTTTGGAAATCACATGGCCGAGGTATGTCACTTCAGACAACCAGAATTCACATTTGGAGTATTTGGCATACAACTGGTGTTCTCGGAGCCTTTCCAGTACAAGTCGGAGGTGTTCAGCATGTTCTTCTTTATTCTTTGAATAGACCAGAATATCATCTAGATATACCACGACGAACTTGTCGAGATAATCCATGAAGATATAATTCATCAATCGGGAGAATGTGGCCGGAGCATTTGTTAAGCCAAATGACATGACTGTGTACTCATAAGAACCATAGCGAGTAACGAATGCTGTCTTGGGAATATCCTCTTCACGAACACGGATCTGATGGTAACCCAACCTCAAATCAAGTTTAGAGAATACCGATGATCCAGTAAGTTGATCATACAAATCGTTGATTCTAGGAAGCGGATACTTGTTCTGAATTGTGGCTTGGTTGATAGGTCGGTAATCCTGAACCAATCGGTTAGTTCCATCCTTCTTCTTAACGAAGAGCGAAGGTGCTCCCCAAGCAGAGGAACTGGGGCGGATGAAACCTTTCTTAAGTGATGTGTCGATTTCTTCCTTAAGCTCAAGAAGGTGGTGCGGAGGCATCTTATAAGGACGCTTCGCAATAGGGGTTGTGCCAGGTTTCAAGTCGATGACAAATTCGACAGCTCTAGCAGGGGGTATTCCTGGAAGTTCCTCTGGAAATACATCTTGAAAATCACGAACAACTGGAACGTTCTTGATGCCTTCAAGAGGTGAAGCATTCAATGCATTCAGAACATAAATCTGAGCTTCGGCGTCCAGAACTGTTCGAGCTGAGTATCTGACTATCTGGCCAGAAGGGTGTGTGAGGCGGACTATTTCAGTGGCACAGTCAATCAAAGCTTTATGAGGCTTCAACCAGTCCATACCCAGAATAATGTCTATGTTGGAGGTCTTGAGAGCAATGAGTGAAACGGGGAACATCAATCCTCCGATCGCAATGTGGTTACCGTGGCTTACCATGGTAGTTTGCCAATTAGCCCCAGGTGACTGGATTACTAATGGAGTGGACATCTCCTCGAAATGTATATCATGGCTTCGCGCAAAACTTTCGGACATGAAGGAGTGCGATGCTCCAGAATCAAAAAGGACTGAAGCTGGGATTGAATTGACTAGAAGGGTGCCCATCACAATTTTGGGGTCCTGTCGAGCTTCTTCAATGTTGACTTGATTGACATGAACACGAACTATAGCAGGCGGCCTGGCATTACTGTTTCTGAGACGACGGTTCCGACAACTCTTCTTGCAACCAACAGAAGGACGTGGTGCAACCTGATGAATAGCCACAGCATCAGGCGGCCCACCATGAACCGATAGCTGTCTCGGCGGTGAAGGCAGACGAGGTGCAACATATGACGGCCTTGGTGTTGGAGCAGGTCGGTGATGAACATTGTGTGGGATCCAGACTCGACGTTTCTGAACAGGCTGACCCGAGGATAAGCCAGCTTCATGAGTGCGCTTGAGCGACTCCTGGCATTCAGTCAGAGCTGTTTCAATTTGAAAAGATTTGCTGACAAGCATTGCGAAGTCTGTGCAGTCAAGGACTGCAAGTGCGAGTTTTATGTCAGTACGGAGTCCTTCAAGGAATTTATCCTGCTTACGGGCGTCAGTGCAGACGTCATCTTCAGCATAGCGGGACAATTCAAGAAATTTCCTCTGATATTCATCCACAGTCATTGTGCCCTGGGTAAGTTTGCGAAATTCCTGCTTCTTCTGGTCCATCAGACCTTGAGGAATGTACTGTGCACGAAAAGCTGTCTGAAATTCCTGCCAAGTGGTTACTGTTTCAGCAGGCAACGTACCCTTGTGGCTTTCCCACCATTGAGCCGCTGGGCCCTTTAGGTGGAATGTCGCAAAGGTGACATAACTGGCAGGGGCAACATTAGCTGACTCCATTTCAAACAGGATGTCACGAAGCCAATCATCAGCATCCATAGGATTGGTGGAGTTGCGGAAAACGGACGGGTTGAGGTGCACAAATTCTGGCAGCGAGAT
Organism: Thinopyrum elongatum; assembly: GCA_011799875.1. Lineage (NCBI taxonomy): Eukaryota > Viridiplantae > Streptophyta > Magnoliopsida > Poales > Poaceae > Thinopyrum > Thinopyrum elongatum. Next base: position 620,105,726 of record CM022299.1, read on the forward strand.
CGGTCCAGGCTCCTGACGAGCCTCATTGCGTTCCAAACGTCTTACCAGACTCTCGTTGAGCTGACGGTTCAATTCAAACTGCTGCATCATTGCGGCAATATAGGGTGGAGGTGGAGGATCATCAGCCATCCTGCCAATTCAACGGGGGCAGTTTAGCAAGTAAAACTGCAGGTGTATGCAGTTATTCATGAAGTAACACGCATAACAGAAGGAAGTGCAATAGATACTTCATCATATTTGCACCAGACATCCAAAGCCACACATAGCCTCGGTTAGTATCCGGCTTTACGACAATTGAAAAGGGAGAGCTAGACATCTAGGCGGCGCACAGGCACGCGATATGGAAGTACACGACGAGACATAGCAAAGGCAACATCCACGTCGGAGAAAACTGTTGGAGCGAGGAATCTGCAAGTGACAACACATGGTGCCCTCGATAAAAGGATCCTGTAAGCAGAACCTGGCCCACAATCTTGAAGCAAGGGGGGAATATTTCAGAACTCCGGGTGGATGTGAGCACGAGAGCCTAATGCTGGAGTTAGTAAAATCATTTAACCCGAATAGAAGAGAGGTCAGAGTCCCAGAGTAAAGGTCGAGGAGTAAAAGATCCTAATACCACCCAATTGGCGACGTGGGCCCGTAAGCCACACAGCCAAGTTAGTAAAACAGTTTTCCGGTTTCTAGACTCAACTTCGGCCAAGGAGTTGGAAAGGGGGTTCCTACAGGCAGTCGGCTCTGATACCAACTTGTGACGCCCCCGGCCCGATCGTGCACTAATCATACACGCACATGCACACGATCAAGCCTAAGGACTCACGGGAAGATATCACAACACAACTCTAAAACATAAATAAGTCATACAAGCTTTATATTACCAACCAGGGGCCTCGAGGGCTCAAATACATAAGCTTGCGAACAAGCGTCAGCGGAAGCATCAGATATGTGAGTACAGATATGAAATAGAAACAGAAAGGCCTTTAGAAAGGCGGGGCAAAATAAAACACTATGATCGAAAGGCGAAGGCCTCCTGCCTGGGACCCTCCGATCCTACTCCTGGTCGTCAGTCAACTCGTAGCAGTATCCATCCTCTGGGTAGTAGTAGTAACGATCGTCGGGGCATCTGTCTCAGGGGGCTCCGTCCTCTGGTCACGTCAAACTGATATGGGGAGAAAAAGGAAAACAAAGCAACCGTGAGTACTCAGAAGTACTCAGCAAGCAAGGATCTACACTACATATGCAACATTTTCAAAGGGAGGCTGTATATGTGGACTGGGCTGCAGAAATGCCAGAATAGAGAGAAGGCCTAGTCCTATCGAAGACTAGCATCTTCAGCGGTCTTGCAGCAGTAGAAGAGAGTAGAACAATACCATATAATGTAGCAGTAATAATATCAACCTCACCCAGAGATCCTTTCTCGACTCCCTGCGAGAAAGCAATCCCAGAGCCATACATTCATCAACCTCGTCCTGAGATCCCTTCTCGACTCCCTGCGAGAAGCAATCCCGGAGCCATATATACAGGTCTCATCACAGGTATCCAGTTCTAAATTGTATCAATCAGGATACAACTCCGAGTGTCCTTTACCGTAGGACCGGCTATCGATAGAAATGTTCTTCCCTGCAGGGGTGCACCAACTTACCCAACACGCTCGATTAACTCCGGCCGGACACACTTTCCTGGGTCATGCCCGGCCTCGGCCAAACGACACATCGCAACCCTACCTACGGCTCAGCAGAGAGGTCCCCGCCGGTCTACGTCCTAAGCGCAAGGGGGTCTTGGCCATCGCCCCTCACCCTCCGGGTCGTTGCGCACAGGGTGGATACCAGCATCGCCTCGGGTGGCCGACACGATCCGACCGTGCCGCAGTGCTGAACTGGACATCTGACAGAGCTTTCGGCTGATGCATACGATGCAGAACGCCCATACTATGCCCACGTGATGGTTAGTGCTATCAGGCCAGAGGCCTGCTCGGATCAAATATCCAAATCGTTAGGACTAGGGCTTGCGGTAACGAGCAGAGACACACGAAAGATGTGACCCCGTCGCCCCGTCTCGAGGACTTGCGGCAAGGGTTAAGAATGCCCGACCGCGCCTCGTATTCACCACTCGGGCACCACACTGGCAACCCGCCTTCACATCACACGCGGGTACCCCTCAGGGTCGACCCGCCTTTCCAAGTAACATTGTAAAGTCCAAGTATCCGTGTGTCCATAACATCAGGGAATCCGAGGTATCACCCTCATTGAATTCCCACTCGATGTATCCGTCAAGGTGAACTAGGAGGAATCACCCTCACTGGGTCCACACTTGAGGTGTTGTACGACAGCGTCGTTATCGGAAGCGGTGAAGGAGGAATCACCCTCGATGACCACGACCGAATAACTACTCTACGAGTTAACATCAGAAGTGCTACATGAGGTTTCACCCCCGACACTCGATAGTAACCTGCATGTCGTTACAACTAAGGGGGGGGGGGGGTGATGTGCGGTGTCGGGGCCTGGTCTCAATCCCGTTGATCGGTCTTCTGACGATCCAGCGCGGCAGTCGGGATAAGTGGCGTCACTGATAGGTCTCTACCCAGCCTAGACTAACAGTTTAGGTATAGTAGGTAATTATCAACAGCAGGTTACAATGAACGGCTAGGCATCAGAATAGGTAAGCAGCAGCAGCAGCAGCAATTCTATGCAAGCATGGGAAATTAGAATGGCAATCGGTATGGCTCAGGGAGGGCTTGCCTGGTTTGCTCGGCGGCAAGGGCAAGGTCGTCTATGGTGTCTTCGGGATCCGGAGCTGCGTCGGTCTCGGGGACGACGCCAGGGTCGGGGGTATCGAGAGAGAAGAGGGGAGGAAACAGTAAATAATATATGCAAACATGAGCATGACAAATACGATACACGGTGCTAGGGGTAGTCTAACGCAGCATCACACTTAACAGACGAGCGGGAGAATATCTGACGATATTTCCGGGTCTTTGGAATTATCGGACAGGATAAGAGGGGAACGGTTGCAAGTTCGATAGTTAGGACGCGTGACGGACGAACGGACCGCGCATTCAGATTCGCTCGTCGTTCTGAGCAACTTTCATGTACAAAGTATTTTCATCTGAGCTACGGATTATTTTAATGATTTTCTAAAGTTTTTTTTATTAATTTCTGGAATTTAATTAATTATTTAAATTAACATATCCGAACAGTGTCTTGCTGACGTCAGCATGACGTCAGCATGACGTCAGGACCAGTGGGTCCCACCTGTCATAGGCTGTTAGGTTAATTAGTGATTAACTAATTAATTTATGTTTAATTAACCTAACAACTTAATTAGTTTAACCTAATCAGGATTATTATACTTAATTAATTAACTAATTAATTATTAATTATTATTATTTTTATTATTTTAATTTATTTTTTATACATTTTCTTTTAATTCGTTTTTAGGGGCTGGGCCCCATCTGTCATTGCCTCAGGGGGGCAGGCCCCACCGGTCAGTGGCACGCCGACATGTCCGGGTTGTGCCCGTTTGGGCACCGGACATGTCCGGTCGCATACGGCGCACGGTGCGGCCAGCGGGCGAGGCGAGACGGGGCGCGGCGTGAGCGGGCGCCGCGCGCGGCGGGAGGCGAGCGCGGGCGGGGCAGGGGCGGCCGGGCGCGGTGGACGGCATCGAGGACGGGGACGGGGTGAAAGGGGAGAGGGCGGCAGAGGCCGGGGCCTCACCGACGGCTGTAGAGGCACGGGGGCGGCGTGGCTCTAGGAGGCCGGTCGGGGATGAGGGTCGAGGGGTGGCGCGGTCCGGACGGGGTGGTGCCGGCGACGTCGAGCGGCAGGGCGGTCGGCGGGTTAGGCGCCGGTGGCGTCGGCGAGCGGGGCTCCGGGGTGGGGCAGTCGTCGGCGCGCGGCGCCCGGCCCGCCACCGACGCCAGCGGCGCGGGCGACGGGGTTCTATCCTCCCCGATCCAGAATTTCTGGATCGGGGGGGGGGAGAGAGGAGCGAGGGGGGGGGGGGATTAGGGTTTCGGGGGGTGGTGGCCGGCTATGTAGGCGCCGGCTGGGCGGCCTGGCGGCCCGGTGGCTTGCTGGGCCGAGGCCAGTCGGGGGGGGGGGGGTTTCTCCTTTTTTTTTCTTTTTCTGTTTTTCTTTATTCCTTTTTCTGTTTTGTCTTTTATTTTTTTGTCCAAAAGACTTTTGTAAAATATGAGACTTGCTCCATTATTTACGTGCATTATCTGCCACTGTCTAGAAATTGGTTTGGGGTCCATATCTTTTTTGTTTGGATTTTATTTAAATTGAAAAAGGATTAAACAGTGTTATGTTGCTGTTGTTCCTTGTTGTTCGAGGTCCTTTTACAATTCCAACAAATGTTGCAATCATTTTTATAAATGCTATGGGAATATTTGCAACATGATGCACATTTTAGTTTTCAGGTTCAGGCAACTTTATTTTTGCACTTTCACTTAAATTTTAATTTTGATTTAGGAGTTGAAAAGCATATGATGCAAATGATGATCATGCACTGTTAATCATGCTGACTTGGCATTGTCAAAAAGGTGATTACTGTAGTTAACCACTGGGGTGTTACAACTCCTTAAGAACGTTCCCTCCAAAAGTTCACTACTGGTAGTATGCTTGGAAGCATATGTTTTCATGAGTTTTTTGACTACTTGTGGAGCCAAAACGGACTCCGTATGAGTCAGATATCCATTTTTATGCATGCCACCGCGCAAAATTGATTCCGAAGTACACACAAGTTCTTGTGTATCTGGATTCAATTTTTCCGTTTCTATTTCCCTAAACATCTCCATATGAGATGCAATTACGTCTTGGGAAATGCAGGAGATGTTAGTTATGGTGATTCACTAGGTCCACGGCCGGCACTTTGTGTATGTTCTCCAAGGCGTTTGTTGAGTGTTCATAGGAAAGTTCCTGTACAAGTTTGGAACAAACTCCTTAAAGAAAATTCACCAAAAGTTTCCTACAAAAGAATCCTTTGAAGCGCCTGGTCGTCACGAGCGTTTTGACTAGTTGTGGAGCCAAAACGGACTCTGATATTAGTCAGATATCCATGTTTCACTTAGCACTGCGCAAAACTTATTCCGATGCGAGAGTTTACACACTTGTTCTTGTGTAGTTGGATTCAATTTTTTCCATTCTATTTCCTTAAACATATCCATATGAGATGCAATTGCGTCTAGGAAGATGCAGAGACCTTAGTTTATGATGATGCACTAGGTCACACTGGGACTTTGTGTATGTTCTCCAAAGCGTTTGTCGAGTGTTCATTAAGAAAGTTTTTGTACAAGTTTCTAAATGAACTCCTTAAGAAAAGTTCTCCAAAAGTTCCCTACAAAAGAATCCTTTGAAGTGTTTGGTCTCACAAGTATTTTAACTACTTGTAGAGCCAAAACGGACTCCGTATGATTTAGATAAGCAGTTTCAGTTAACACTGCACCAAACTGTTCTGAATGACAGTTACGGACTAGTTCTTGTGTAGTTGGATTCGATTTTTTTCTGTTCTATTCCTCTAAACATGTCCATATGAGATGCAATATGTCTAGGTAAAATTAGGAGATCTTAGTTATGGTGATGCACTAGGTCCACACAGGGACTTTGTGTTGTTCTCCAAAGGCGTTTGTCGAGTGTTCATTAAGAAAGTTCCTGTACAAGTTTCTGAACGAACTCCTTAAGGAAATTCTCCAAAGTTCCCTACAAAAGAATCCTTTGAAGCGCCTGGTCATCACGAGCATTTTGACATCTGTGGTGCCAAAACGGTCTCTGTTTTAGTCAGATATCCACATTTCACTTAGCACTGGCGCAAAACTTATTCCGAACGACAGTTACACACTAGTTCTTGTGTAGTTGGATTCGATTTTTTCAGTTCTATTTCCTTAAACATCTCCATCGAGATGCAATTGCGTCTAGGGAAATGCAGGAGACCTTATTTATACGATCACTATTCCACAGCTGGGACTTTTGTATGTTCTCCAAAGGCGTTTGTCGAGTGTTCATAAGAACGATTTTGTACAAGTTTTCTGAACGAACTCCTTAAGAAAAGTTCTCCAAAAGTTCCCTACAAAGAATCTTTTGAAGCGTCTGGTCATCATGAGTATTTTTAACATACTTGTAGAGCCAAAACGGACTCCGTATGAGTTAGATTGCAGTTTCAGTTAACACTGCCAAAACTGATTCTAATGACAGTTACAGACTAGTTCTTGTGTATTTGGATTCGATTTTTCTATTCTATTCCCCTAAACAGGTCCATATGAGATCAATTACGTCTAGGGAAATATAGGGGATCTTAGTTATTGGTGATGCACTAGGTCCACAGCTGGGACTTTGTGTATTGTTCTCAAAGGCGTTTGTCGAGTGTTCATAAGAAAGTTTTTGTACAAGTTTCTGAACGAACTCCTTAGAAAAGTTCTCCAAAAGTTCCCTCAAAGAATCCTTTGAAGCATCTGGTCGTCATGAGTATTTTAACTACTGTAGAGCCAAACGGACTCCGTATGAGTTAGATATGCAGTTTCAGTAAACACTGCACAAAACTTTTCTGAATGACAGTTACAACTAGTTCTGTGTAGTTGGATTGATTTTTCTGTTCTATTCACCTAAACATGTCCATATGAGATGCAATTACGTCTAGGGAAATATAGGAGATCTTAGTTATGGTGGTGCACTAGGTCCATAGCGGGACTTTGTGTATTTCTCCAAAGGCCTTGTCGAGTGTTCATTAAGAAAGTTTCTATACAACTTTCTTAATGAACTCCTTAAGAGAAGTTCTCCAAAAGTTCCCTACTGGTAGTATACTACTTTGAGCATATGGTCATCACGAGTTTTTGACTAAGTGGAGCCAAAACGACTACGTATGAGTCAATATCCATGTTTCAGTAACACCGTGCAAAATTGATCCGAAAGTTATATACCAGTTCTTGTGTTTAGATTCAATTTTTCGGTTCAATTCCATAACATCTCCATCTGAGAGGCAATTATGTCTGGTATGCAGGAGACGTTGTTATGTGATCACTAGTTCCACGCGCTGGGACTTTTTGTATGTTCTCCAAAGGCGTTGTCGAGTGTTCATTAGAAAGTTTCTGTCACAAGTTTGGAACGAACTCCTCATGGAAAATTCTCCAAAATATCCCTATGAAAGAATCCTTTGAAGCGTCTGGCCATCACAAGTATTTTAACTACTTGTAGAGCCAAAACGGACTCCGTATGAGTTAGATATGCAGTTTCAGTTAACACTTCACAAACTGATTCTGAATGACAGTTACAGACTGTTCTTTGTGTAGTTGGATTCGATTTTCTGTTCTTTTCCTCTAAACATGTCCATATGAGATGCTATTATGTTAGGTAAATATGAGATCTTAGTTTTGGTAATGCACTAGGTGCACAGCTGGGACTTTGTGTATGTTCTCCAAAGGCGTTTGTCGAGTGTTCATTAAGAAAGTTTTTGTACAAGTTTCTGAACGAACTCCTTAAGAAAAGTTCTCCAAAAGTTCCCTACGAAAGAATCCATTGAAGCGTCTGGTCGTCATGAGTATTTTACCTACTTGTAGCCCCAAAACGGACTCCGTATAAGTTAGATATGCAGTTTCAGTTAACACCGCGCAAACTGATTCTGAATGACAGTTTACAGACTAGTTCTTGTGTAGTTGGATTCGATTTTTTCTATTCTATTCCCCTAAACAGTGTCCATATGAGATGCAATTACGTCATGGAAATATAAGAGATCTTATTTGGTGATGCACTAGGTCCACGCTGGGACATTGTGTATTTTCTCCAAAGGTGTTTGTCGAGTGTTCATTAAGAAAGTTTTTGTACAAGTTTCTGAATGAACTCCTTAAGAAAGTTCTCCAAAAGTTCGCTACAAAAGAATCCTTTGAAGCGTCTATTCATCACGTACTTTAACTACTTGTAGAGCCAAAACGGATTCCGTATGAGTTAGATATGCAGTTTCAGTTAACACTGCACAAATTTGATTCTGAATGACAGTTACAGACTAGTTCTTGTGTAGTTGGATTCGATTTTTTCTGTTATATTCCTCTAACATGGCCAAATGAGATGCATTATGTCTAGGTAAATATAGAGATCTTAGTTTGGTGATGCACTAGTTCCACAAGCTGGGACTTTGTGTATGTTCTCCAAAGGCGTTTGACGATTGTTCATTAAAGAAATTCTCCTTACAATTTTCTGACCGAACTCCTTAAGAAAAGTTCTCCAAAGTTCCCTACAAGAGAATCCTTTGAGCGCCTGGTCGTCACGAGCTTTTCAACTACTTGTGAGTCCAAAACAGACTCGTATTAATCAGATATCCATGTTTCACTTAGCACTGCGCAAAACTTATATTCCGCATTGACAGTTACACACTAGTTCTTGTGTAGTTGGATTCGATTTTTTACATTCTATTTACTTAAAACATCTACATATGGAGATGCAATTGGCGTCTATGGAAATGCAGGAGGACCTTAGTTTATGATGATGCACTATGTCCACAGCTGGGACTTTGTGTATGTTCTCCAAAAGCGTTTGTCGAGTGTTCATTAAGAACGTTTTTGTACAAGTTTCTGAAAGACCTTCTTAAGAAAAAGTTCTCCAAAGTTCCCTACGAAAGAACTTTGAAGTGTCTGGTCATCACGAGTATTTTAACTACTGTAGAGCCAAAACGGACTCCGTATGAGTTAGATATGCAGTTTCAGTAACACGCACAAAACTGATTCTGAATGACGGTACAGACTAGTTCTTGTGTAGTTGGATTCATTTTTTCTGTTCTATTCCCCTAAACATGTCCATATGAGATGCAATTAACGTCTAGGAAATATAGGAATCTTAGTTATGGTGATGCACTAGGTCCACAACTGGGACTTGTGTATGTTCTCCGAAGGTGTTTGTTGAGTGTTCATTAAGAAGTTTTTGTACAAGTTTCTGACCGAACTCCTTAAGAAGTTCTCCAAAAGTTTCCCTATGATAGAATCCTTTGAAGCATCTGGTCGTCACGAGTATTTTAATTACTTGTAGAGCCAAACGGACTCCGTATGAGTTAGATATGCAGTTTCAGTAAACATGCGCAAAACTGATTCTGAATGACAGTTACAGACTAGTTCTTGTGTAGTTGATTCGATTTTTTCTGTTCTATTCCCTAAACATGTCCATAGTGAGATGCATTACGTCTATGGATATAGGAGATCTTAGTGATGGTGATGCACTAGGTCCCAAGCTGGGACTTTGGTGTATGTTCTCCAAGGCGTTTGTCGAGTGTTCATTAAGAAAGTTTCTATACAACTTTCTGAATGACGTCCTTAAGAGAAGTTCTCCAAAAGTTCCCTACTGTAGTATACTTTGAAGCATATGGTTTTCACGAGTTTTTTGACTACTTGTGGAGCCAAAACGGACTCCGTATGAGTCAGTTTTCCATGTTTTAGTTAAACAGCAACGCAAATTGATTCCGAAAGTTATATACAGTTCTTGTGTTTTAGATTCAATTTTTCCGGTTCTATTTCACTAAACATCTCCATAGAGATGAATTACATCTAGGGAATTGCAGGAAGACATTAGTTATGGTGATTCACTAGGTCCACGGCTGGGACTTTGTGTATGTTCTCCATCCAAAGGCGTTTGTCGAGTGGTTCATTAAGAAATTTTCTGTTAAGTTTTGAACGAACTCCTCATGGAAAATTCTCCAAAATTTCCCTACGAAAGAATCCTTTGAAGCATCTGGTCATCACAAGTTTTTAACTACTTGTAAGCCAAAACGGACTCCGTATGAGTTAGATATGCAATTTCAGTTAACACTGCACAAAACTGATTCTGAATGACAGTTAAAGAGTAGTTCTTGTCTAGTTGTGATTCAATTTTTGCTGTTCTATTCCTCTAAACATGTCCATATGAGATGCATTATGTCTAGGTAATATAGGAGATCTTAGTTATGGTGAAGCACTAGGTTTCCACAGCTGGGACATTGTGTATGTTCTCCAAGGCGTTTGTCGAGTGTTCATTAAGAAAGTTTTTGTACAGTTTCTAAATGAACTCTTTAGAAAAGTTCTCCAAAAGTTCCTTACAAAAATCCTTTGAAGCGTCTGTTTATCACAAGTTTTTTAACTACTTGTAGAACAAAACGGACTCCGTATGAGTTAGATATGCAGTTTCAGTTAACACTGCCACAAAACTGATTCTGAATGATAGTTTAGTTGATTCGATTTTTTCTGTTCTATTCATCTAAACATTCCATATGAGATGCAATTATGTCTAGGTATATAGTAGGAGATCTTGTTATGGTGATGCACTAGGTCCACAGATTGGACTTTGTGTATGTCTCCAAAGGCGTTTGTCGATGTTTCATTAAGAAAGTTTTTGTACAAGTTTCTGAACGAACTCCTTAAAAAAAGTTCTCCAAAAGTTCCCTACGAAAGAATACATTGAAGCGTCTGGTCGTCACGATATTTTAACGACTTGTAGCCAAAAAACGGACTCCGTATGAGTTAGATAGCAGTTTCAGTTAACACCGCGCAAAACTGATTCTGATGACAGTTACAGACTAGTTCTTGTGTAGTTGGATTCGATTTTTTATTCTATTCCCGTAAACATGTCCATATGAGATGCAATTACGTCTAGGAAATATAGAGATCTAGTTATGGTGTATGCACTAGGTCCCACTGGGACTTTGTGTATGTTCTCCAAAGGCGTTTGTCGAGTGTTCATTAAGAAAGTTTCTATACAACTTTCTGAACCACTCCCCTTAAGAAAAGTTCTCCAAAAGTTCCCTACTAAGAATCCTTGTAGCGTCTGGTCATCATGAGTATTTTAACTACTTGAGAGCCAAAACGGACTCCGTATGAGTTAGATATGCAGTTTTAGTTAACACTGCACAAAACTGATTCTGAATGACAGTTATAGACTAGTTCTTGTGTAGTTGGATTCAATTTTTTTCTGTTCTATTCCTCTAAACATGTCCATATGAGATGCATTTACGACTAGGGAAATATAGGAGATCTTAGTTTTAGGATGCAATAGGTCCACAGCTGGGACTTTTGTGTATGTTGTCCAAGGCGTTTGCTGAGTGTTCATTAAGAAAGTTTTTGTACAAGTTTCTGAACGAACTCCTTAAGAAAAGTTCCCTATGAAAGAATCCTTTGAAGCATTGGTCGCCACGAGTATTTTAACTGCTTGTAGAGCCAAAACGGACTCGTATGAGTTAGATATGCATTTTCAGTAAACATTGCGCAAAACTGATTCTGAATGACGTTACAGACTAGTTCTTGTTTACTTGGATTCAATTTTTTCAGTTCTATACCCCTAAACATGTCCATATGAGATGCAATTACATCTAGGGAAATATAGGAGATCTTAGTTAAGGTGATGCACTAGGTCCACAGCTGGGACTTGGTGTATGTTCTCCAGGCGTTTGTCGAGTGTTCATTAAGAAAGTTTTCTATACAACTTTTGAATGAACTCCTTAGAGAACTTCTCCAAAAGTTCCTACTGGTAGTATACTTGAAGCATATGGTTTTCACGAGTTTTGTTGACTACTTGTGAGGCAAAACGACTCCGTATGATTCATATCCATGTTTCGTTAACACCACCAAATTGATTCCGAAAGATATATACCAGTTCTTGTTGTGGTAAGATTCAATTTTTCCGGTTCTATTTCCCTAAACATCTCCATATGAGATGCAATTACGTCTAGGAAATGCAGGAGACATAGTTATGGAGATTCACTAGGTCCACACGGCTGGGACTTTGTGTATGTTCTCCAAAGGCGTTTGTCGAGTGTCCATTAGGAAAGTTTCTGTACATGTTTTGGAACGAACTCCTTAAGGAAAATTCTCCAAAATTTCCCTACAAAAGAATCTTTGGAAGCACCTGGTCATCATAGCGTTTTGACTACATGTGGAGCCAAACGGACTCTGTATTATTCAGATATCCACGTTTCACTAGCACTGCGCAAACTTTTCCGAACGACACTACCACTAGTTTTGTGTAGTTGGATTCGATCTTTTCCATTCCATTTCCTTAAACATCACCATACGAGATGCAATTGTGTCTAGGGAAATGCAGGGACCTTAGTTATGATGATGCATTAAGTCCACAGCTGGGACTTTGTGTATGTTCTCTAAAGGCTTTGTCGAGTGTTCATTAAGAAAGATCTGTCAAGTTTCTGAACGAACTCCTTAAGAAAGGTTCTCCAAAAGTTCCCTACGAAACAATATTTTGAAACGTCTGGTCATCACGAGTATTTTAACTACTTGTAGAGCCAAATGGACTCCGTATGAGTTAGTTATGCATTTTAGTAAACATTGCGCAAAACTGATTATGAATGACAGTTACAGACTAGTTCTTGTGTAGTTGGATTTGTTTTTTCCGTTCTATTCCTCTAAACATGTCCATATGAGATGCAATTACATCTAGGGAAATATAGGAGAATCGTAGTTATGGTGATGCACAGTCCACAGCTGGAACTTTGTGTATGTCTCCAAGGGCGTTTGTCGTCAGTGTTCATTAAGAAAGTTTTGTAACAAGTTTCTGAACGAACTCCAAGAATATTCTCCAAAATTCCTACGAAAGAATCAATTGAAGTGTCTGGTTGTCACGAGTATTTAACTACTTGTGGACCCAAACGGACTCTGAATGAGTTAGATATGCAGTTTCAATTAACACCGCGCAAAACTGATTCTGAATGACAGTTACAACTAGTTCTTGTGTAGTTGGATTCGATTTTTCTATTCTATTCCCGTAAACATGTCCATATGAGATGCTTACGTCTAGGGAAATATGGGAGATCTTATTTATGGTGATGCACTAGGTCCACAGCTGGGACTTGTGTATGTTCTCCAAAGGGGTTTGTCGAGTGTTCATTAAGAAAGTTTCTATACAACTTTCTGAATGAACTCCTTAAGAGAAGTTCTCCAAAAGTTCCCTACTGGTACTATAATTTCAAGCATATGGTCATCATGAGTTTTTTTGACGACTTGTGGAGCCAAAACACACCCGTATAGTGAGATATCCATTTTTCAATTAACACCGCGCAAAATTGATTCCGAAAGTTATAGGCCATTCTTGTGTTTTGGATTCAATTTAATCGTTCTATTTCCCTACACTCTTCATATGAGATGCATTACGTCTAGGATGCAGGAGACGTTATTTAGGTGATTCACTAGGTCCACGGCTGGGGCTTTGTGTATGTTCTCCAATGGCATTTGTCGAGTGTTCAGTAAGAAAGTTTCTGTACAAGTTTTGGAACGAACTCCTTAAGGAAAATTCTCCAAAAGTTCCCTACAAAAGATCATTTGAAGCGCCTGGTCGTCATGAGCACTGCGCAAAACAGACTCTGTATTAGTCAGATCTCCCACGTTTCACTTAGCACAGCGCAAAACTTATTCCGAACGACAGTTACACACTAGTTCTTGTGTAGTTGGATTTGATTTTTTTCGTTCTATTTACTTAAACACTCCATATGAGTTTCAATTGGGTCAGGGAAATGTAGGAGACCTTAGTTATGATATGCACTAGGTCACAGCCTGGAACTTTATGTATGTGCTCCAAAGGCGTTTGTCGATGGTTCATTAAGAACGTTTTTGTACAAGTTTTTGATGAACGAACTCCTTAAGAAAAGTTCTCCAAAAGTTCCCTATGACAGAATCATTTGAAGCGTCTGGTCATCACCAGTATTTTAACTACTTGTAGAGCCAAAACGGACTCCGTATGAGTTAGATATGCAGTTTCAGTTAACACTGCACAAAACTGATCTTAATGACAGTTATAGACTAGTTCTTGTGTATGGATTCATTTTTTTCTGTTCTATTCCTCTAAACATGTCCATATGAGATGCATCCGACTAGGGAAATATAGGAAGTCTTAGTTATGTGGATGCACTATTCCACACTGGGACTTTGTGTATGTTCTCCAAAGGCGTTTGTCGAGTGTTCATTAAAAGTTTTTGTACAGTTTCTGAACAAACTGTAAACACCCCCAGTGGTTAGCCACAGTAATCCCATTTTGATAATGCCAAGTCAGCATGATTATCAGTGCATGATCATCATTACATCATCTTTGCATTTCAACTCCTAAGTAAAAATCCAAATTTGAATAAAAGTGGAAAATAAAAGTTGCTCACACCAGAAACTGAAATGTTCGTAAAATAACCAAATATTGCGAGCTAGTCTAAAATTGAAACGAATAATAATAAATGCTTAGGTGGCCTAACATAATAAAACAGTAAGGTTTAATGCATTTTATTATTATAAAAGTGGTGTGAACTCAAATTGACTCCAAACTAATTTTTGGTATGTTAGGTAATGCTTATTATTTATTGGAACATTTGTTATGTTTTACAAAAACCATTTGAGGCCTAGCTATTTACTAAACAGAGAAAAGAAAATAAATAAAAAGAAAAAGGCAAAAGAAAACAAAAGAGAAATAAAAATAAAAGGAGAAACCCCCCTGGCCTAACTAGGCCTAGCCCAGCTGGCCTCGACCCAGCCGGCCACTCCCCTCCCCTATCCACTCACCACCCCCCACCACTCCACCACACCCCACTCCCCCCCCCCACGAAAATATCTCCTCCCCCTCTCCCCCGATTGAATCGGGATCGAGAGGAGGAGGCCGCCTGTCGCCCCCGCCCACGGTGACCACCACCGGTGCCCTCGTCGGCGCTCTCCCCCGCCTCTTCGTCTCTTCCGCACGGCGCAAGGTCCCCCCCCCCTCGACCCCTTCTGGATCGGGATCGGGGGCAACGACCTCGCCCCCCCACCAGTCGCCGGCGCTGGCCCCGACCCCATCGCCTCTCCGCCGTCGACGCCGTCGCCGGACCCCGCCATCGCCTCGCCTCGCCCTGCCTCCCAGCCACCCCGAGCCCGCTGCCCTCCCCGACCGCCCCCTTTGAGCCCCGCTCCTCCTCCTCTTCTTCCCCCCCCCTTTGCCCTGATGTGGCCACCACGCCGCGCCGCGCCTCCCCTACCTCTCCCCGCGCCTCTGGCCGCCTCACTCGCATCCTCGCGCTGCCCGCTCACCGCCGGTCGCTGCCGCGCCGCGTCTCTTCCTGCGCCCGCCGTTGCGGCGCCCGTCCCCAGCGCTGCCATGCCCCGCCTCGCGCTGAAGTGCTTGCAGCTGCCTCGCCCAGCCCAAGCCCTTCGCGCTGCTAACGTGCGCCGCGCCCCGCCCCACTTCCCTCCCTCGCTACGCCTCTGCCCGCTGTGCGCTTCCCTGCACCCGCGCAGCCTCCCCACTCGCCGCGCCCGCTCGCGCCACGCCCCGCTAAGAGCCTCGCCGCCCATTGCCGCTGGCCGTCTGCGTCCTGCCACTCCCGGCTCCCGCCTGTCCGTCCCCGTCTCACGCTCTCGTCCCGTCGGTCTCCTCCCTCCGGCCTCGCTCGCGCTCGTCCCGCTAAGCCACGTGCTAATGACAAACGGGGCCCGCTGCCCAGAAACGATTAAAAAAAATGAAAATAAAAATGATTGAAATAATAAATATTAATTAATTAATTAATTAAATAATTAACTTATAATTCTGTTTAATTAATCTAATTAAATTACATTAGTCTAGTAGGAAACAGTATAAATATATAGCAAACATGAGCATGACAAATACGATACACGGTGCTAGGGGTAGTCTAACGCAGCATCACACGTAACAGAC